>JAECXB010000523.1:0-28839 GCA_018151435.1 Zaprionus africanus | reverse complement strand
TGATAGACGCTACTCACACAGACATATTAATTGGCTGATGAAATTGCGCATTAGTTTTTTGTGATAATTAACAACGTTGAAATCATGTTCATGGATCATGACAAATCCAAATGCCGTCCAAAATAAGCTCGAAGGACCATGTTGTTGGGGCAATTACCTGACAAGTGATAATATTAGAATCCGGCTCGAACGACCATGTTGTTGGGGCAATTACCTGACAAGTAATAATATTAGAATCCGGCTCGAACGACCGATTCTAACGCTGTCTTGACGGCGAGACACAGCAATTAGTCTCTTCCGTCAATATAATAGTCAAAACACTTTTTATTTTAATGGCAATTTTTTACGAACAAGATCAACTGAAAAGGCGCGTTGTTACATTTTTTAAAGAAAGGGCATCGATTCGAGATGATAAAAAATATTATCGAATTCATATCGATAAGTTAGTCTGTTAGCTTAAGCGATGATTTTTAAATAATATTTTTGATGCGTTCCGCAACACTAAGTATTATATTAACATATATTAAGTAGTGTTAATACATTTTATTATCTTTTACTTTATAATTTATGTTTTATTTATCTTTTATTTTATAATTTATTTTGTTAATTTACATAGATAGACAGAATCTATCTATGACTGCACGTATTGCAGATCTATTTTTTTGCGCAGAGCAACTCAAGTCGACTCGAAGGTCACCAAAATTTATCTTTTTGGGAACAACTGACCCCATTACATTTGTAGTGGCCTCCCCGTGGTGTTCCCTGGGTACTGATTATATATGATAATTGGTAGCAAATTCGAGCGGCGATTCCATACCGTTATTTACAAACTTTTCACGGTGTAATATGATAATCCATGGCTTTCTACAGTCAGCACCTGACTGTAGCGTTCGACTGGTTATTTACCTGAGTTGGCGGTACGGCATAACAAACTATACTAACTGCGTATAACTCCTGGTCAGTATACTGCTTTCCTTTCCAGAGTAAGTTGTAGATTTTCAATTTTTGTGTACACGTCTATTGAACCTCCAATAAGAGGTGTTATTTAGGTATTCAAATAATAATAGCATTTTTTGAGATAAATGATCGGATGTTTATTTCATTATGAAGAGGAAAGTATGCCATTAATAATGGAACACAAAGCCAAATGGCCACCACTAACTGCGTATAACTCCTGGTCAGTATACTGCTTTCCTTTCCAGAGTAAGTTGTAGATTTTCAATTTTTGTGTGCACGTCTATTGAACTAAAGGGTTTTTTGCAATAAGAGGTGTTATTTAGATATTCAAATAATAATAACATTTTTTGAGATAAATGATCGGATGTTTATTTCATTATGAAGAGGAAAGTATGCCATTAATAATGGAACACAAAGCCAAATGGCCACCACGACCACGCTTACAGATCCATATCCTTTTCATGAAATTTTCCATAGCCAAATCGTAATGTGGCTGCCCTATGTCCTTAATAGCGTCACGAATTCCATCTTTGAGGTCTTGAAACGACGCTGGGCTGTTGGCGTAGACCTTATCTTTCACGTGGCCCCAAAGGAAGAAGTCGCAAGGTGTTAAATCACAAGATCTCGGTAGCCAATTGTCTTCACCTTTCGAGAGATAACACGGTCCGGAAACTTTTCCCGTAAAAGAGCGATGGTTTCATTGCATGTGTGGCACGTAGCGCCGTCTTGCTGAAAGTAAACGTTGTCCAGATCAATACCATCCAATTCCGGCCATAAAAAAATCATTAATCATCTCTCAATAGCGCAATCCATTGACCGTAACTGTCGCTCCAGCCTCATTTTCAAAAAAGTAAGGTCCAATTACCCCGCCGGGCCATAAACCGCACCAAACAGTCACGCGTTGAGGATAGAGAGGCTTTGCAACAATAACTCTTGGCTTTTCCGAGCCTCAGATGCGACAGTTTTGCTTGTTGACGTAGCCTCCGAGGTGGAAACGGGCCTCATCAGTCAAGATGATTTTTCGATGGGATTCTGGATCATTTTCATGCATGTCAACGACCCAATCAGCAAAGGCACCACGCTGTTGATGATCGCCTGGCTTGAGTTCTTGTGTTAACTGAAATTTATAAGCCTTAAGACCGAAGTCTTTTGCAAAATACGGTGTAATGACGTTTGTGGTAGGCCTAGGCCAGCAATATTCTCAATTGTTCTTGAGCGACTTGCACGGGTTTTATTCTTCACATCACGAACTTGTGCCAACAGCTCGAATTTTCCCACCAATTTCTGTATTGCGGTCCGAGAAGGTGCTTTACGAGGACCGAAAAATCTTTTTCGTTTTACGAACCGACTCTGCCAAATTTTTACCATATTTATAGTGAATTTTTATAATTTCAATGCGTTGTTGAAGCGTGTATCGTACCATTTTTATTAATGGCATAGTTTCTAATTGTCAAATGTCAAAAAATTGCAGCCTCAACAGTGACACCTACCGAAATAGCGGGCCATTCAAAATAACATCTCTTATTGGAAAGCCCTGTATTTACTTTTGATTGAACGCCTTGCGATAAATAGGCCCTCTAACGTTTCGTCTTCCTCGTCATAAAAGAAGTTGTCTATTTGATTAAAGCTAGAGTTGGGAGTTGAACACATATTGCCAGTAGGGTTCAGACTATATAGTCTGTCCCAAATTGATTTTAAATGATTTAATGCGTCGGTTTTTGGTTGTGGAGACAATATATGTTGAAAGCGGGGATCCATTAACAAGCATGAAACTACAAATTTATTATATAACAATATACGCTATAAGTAATTTCCAAAAAATTTAGTCATTCGTAATTAAATACAAAACGCGGCTACTGAATGAATTTGTCGCCTCATGCGTCTGTCGCCTTATGCTGCTCGGCAGCAAAAATCAGAAGTAGCAAAAAGTCGAAAGTTGATCAGCAGCAATAGCAACGAAAATCAAAAGCAGCCAACAGACGAAGGCGCCGACTAATGGTATGCTGCTGCAGCAGCGATTTACGTCTACGATCAAAAGCAACAGCAAAGCAGAAAGCGAAAAACGAAAAACGACGACTGCTGCTGATTTTTTAGGCCATGGATTTTACAAAAATTCATGGTCTACTGTGTTTGTCGGAACGCAAATGTGCGTAACAGGCAGAAGGAGGCATCTCCGACCCCATAAACTATATATATTCTGAATCAGTATCAACAGCCGAGTCGATTGAGCCATGTCTGTCTGTCCGTCTGTCCGTCTGTCTGTCTGTATGAACACCTGGATCTCAGAAACTATAAGAGCTAGAGTCTTCAAATTTTGTGACAACATACGTTTATATTCAGGTGTCTCAAAGTTTTTTTGAAATTTGGCCACGCCTCTTCCCGCCTCTGTAAATCAGTAATAACAGTTTAATATACACAATATACACACCACAACAAAAGTTGTACATCTCACATGAACAATACCTTTCCACGGGTGTTTCCTGAAAATTTCATTTCAATCGGACTAAAAATAAGTGAGATATGATCCGAATTAAACTCAATTTGAACGTATACTTATGCGTATATTAAGACCTAATTTACGCATCATACCGAAGTTCGAATCTAGCTTCGGACACACAGCATAAAACAAAACATTTTATTTGCATAGAATGGTAACATAATTGCCAGCTCAGAATGCAACTTTGCCGATTGGCAAATCAATGGGGCAGTGGTTTAGTGGTTAGAGTGGCGGACGCCACTTCTTAGAGAGTTCGTATGTGCGTATGTGAGCGAGTTCGAGTCCTAGCGGCGGCTAGTGCAATTTTTATTTTAATTACTTTTTTTTGGTTTTTTTATTTTTATAAACTAAAAGGAAAACAACAGCCGAAAACTACAACCTCTACCTAAATTCTAAATTATTTAACTAAATATCAATCAAAATAAATTTCATATTTTTATGTAATAGTTAAGACAATCAATGTACACGAATGTTAGAGCGGGATGCCGATACATGCATATCTGCATTTGCACTTTTATGTGTCGGCATCCCGCTCTAACACGCATCAATTGCCGTATTCCGCACACATACGCAACTGTCAGATTTGTGCAACATAGGGCAAAGTTTATAAAAGTGTTCTAATTAAATATGTTGCGTACCAAAAATTAAATTATTGTTTGTTAAGCTTTTAAATTATTTAATAGAAAAGAAAGAAAAAAAGGAAAACATATCACGCATTGACCGCGGCAGCAATCGAACCCGAACAATGTCAACATCATTGGTCTTCGAATCGGGCACACACTCCACTAAGCTACTGCACAACTTCTGCAGCCGCGACTCCTGTTTGCCATTATGATCTAATGCTTATACTTCTTGTCTATCCGTCCTTGCATTATTTATGTGTTCTTCTTCTACCTGTCAATCGAATTTGGCGTGTCGTTCGAATTTAATAATAAGAAGATAAAATTTATATTTTTAAATGCTTAATAATAATTCAAACAAACCAAAATTTTCATTATAAATAAGGGAAAATAAATTATACACGGTATACCATGATAATCCATGGCCTTCTACAGTCAGCACCTGACTGTAGCGTTCGACTGGTTATATTCGTCGCTGCGTTTATGCTTTGACTGCGACTTCTGATTTTTCAGAAGCAGAAACAGAAGCAATTGTTCACTTTCTGATATCGCTCGCAGCAGAAGCAATGGAATTTTACAACGGCATAGTTATTTTGTCATCGAGTAAACCAGTCGCTTATATTGGCAAATTTGCAAGTGGGTGCAATATTTTTGTTGTTTTTTGAATTATTACAACAAGTTAAAAATATAATAATTGTTTTTACAGTTAAAATGGTTAAAACAGCTGAGCTGCAGGCTCATATTAGAGGATCCATTAAAAACGCCGAAAATGGTTGCTTTGGAATGGAATAAGGACAAAAATGTTTCAATAAGTGAAAGAACAATACGCAGGCGGTTGAAACAACATCATTTTAATACCTATATTGCAAGAAACATCCCTTTCATCAGCGCAAGAAATAAAATTAAGAGGTTGGCCTTCGCCAAAAAGTATGTAAATAAGCCGCCTGCATTTTGGCGTATTGTTCTTTAAACTGATGAAAGTAGTTTCGAATACCATTCATCGCCTAAAAATGTATCCCCTTTCGCCAAAAAGTAAGTCATGGTGGCGGAAGTGTCATGTTTTTTTGGGTAGCGTATCATTTAATGGGGTAGAAGCTTTGGTTCCTATCGAGGGTTCCATGAACCAACAAAAGTATTTAGAAACCCTGAATAATCACGCGTTTCCTTCTGGCGATAAATTGATCGGGGAAGCATTCGTCCTCCAACAGGATAACGCACCATGTCACACAAGCAAATAAATAAAACAGTTTGTGTTAAAAGTTAGAGTGAACACGCTGGATTGGCCACCCCAAAGTCCAGATTTAAATATAATTGAAAATGTATGGTCATATGTAAAACATAAGCGATCTGCTGATTTAACAAGAACAAGAGATGAAACCATTATTGAAGTACAAAATGCCTGGAAGGACATTTCAATTGATTATCTCCAAACTTTGGTTAATTCGGTACCAACACGACTCCAAAAGGTTATCAATTCAAAAGGGGGTATATACTACAAATCTAAGATAAAATACCTAACGATTTTCATACATTTTTTGAATTAATTAAAAAATAAAGAAAAGCATTACCATGACAAAATACTTTGCGGACGTCTGTATGTGTTCTTCTTTTGTATCTCAATTGAATTTGTGCGTATCGTAATAAAGCAAAATTTGCATTATAAATAATGGAAAATAAAGGATACACGGTATACAATAATAATCCATGGCCTTCTACAGTCAGCACCTGACTGTAGCGTTCGTTTATTGTTTAAGTATACTGATATGACTACTAAAAGTATTTTTAGGCGCAACCTTCATGGCGAACATTATAGGGCAGCTGTCGGATATAGTGGTCCGATCCATCCAAATTTTTGATATCATTTTATAATTAAAATAAAAAAGTGTTGTGCAAAATTTAAAATTTCTATCTTAACTAAAAGTATTGTATTTATGACCGCTCTCCCATACAAAGCCGACAACTGTGCGCTGCAAGAAGCGCAGCACATTTAATTTTTATAAATACAGTAGAATCCGGTTATAACGACTCTGCTTATAGCGTTAGTCCGGCTATTGCGACGGAAACTCGATGGCTTGGTTGGTCCCCATACAAAGTTATATGAAAGGATCTCTGGTTAGTACGTCTCCGCTTTTAGCGACAAACCGCTCATACCGACAAGATTTTTCATAATTCAACCGGATATTGCGACGTGCCAAAAAAATACAGCAAAATAATGCCACCAAATTAAAGCATCAACGGACTCTGTTAGAAATGTATGTATCTATCAGTGACTGACATCACAAAAATGTTTACAGTGTGCGTGTGCAGACCTCTTAGGCTGCAAACATAGTGCGCGCTGAGACGAAGACGAAGATGAAGACGAAGCTGAAGACGAAAAACAGTGCAGAACAAATCATATGAATTCGCTCGCCCGCAAGCATAGTGCGTGCTGAGACGAAGACGAAGATGAAGACGAAACGCAAGCAATCAGCTTCAAACGCTGCTGTCCTGTTTTTAAGACGAATCGCTTGCTATTTTACCGTTGGTTTTCGATGCTAGAATTTGCACAGTTGGTTTTTGTGATTTGACGGACGCACATGTTTTGTGAAAATGTCTGCAATTAACGAAGAATTAATTGCAGCAGTATTTAAAAAACGCTGTTTATGGGACCAGCAAAATAAACTCTACCACAATAGGCAAATAATTGACCAAAATTGGAACGAAATTTCAAACGAATTGAATGTTGATGGTAAGTAATTTAATTAATTTTAATCAAAATGAAATACATAATAATAAAATTGAAAATTTAAATACTATCAACATTTCTATGGCTGCAAACATAAGTACGAAACGTGTCTCTGATGAATCGACCTCTTTTCTTTGAACTTTCCGATATATTTTTTGGTTTGTTGCTTATAAATTTTTCTCCCTCTGTCATGTGCGTGTCCAGATCTTCTAAATCTAACATTGTACCATATTATGCAGTATACATATTGCTTTAACAATAATTTCTGCGTTAGATGGTGTCGTTTCAATTGGCTTCCATAATATTCTCCATTTGGAGTTAATTATACCAAATGCACATTCCACACACCTTCGCGCTCTGGACAAACGACTATTAAAATATTCATTTCCCAATGTTAGATTTCTTCTGGCATATGGTCGAAGGACCCAGTCCAAAAGCGTATAAGCTTCATCTGCTAGCAACACATATGGCATAGATATTGTGGTATTTGGCAAATAAGAATCCTTCGGAAACTGTAAATCTCCAGAATTTTTCATTGTGTAAATCGCTGAGGAAGCAAAAGTTCCACCATCACTCTGACGTCCGTAACCACCAACTTCGATAGCAACAAATTTACATTTTGCGTCAGCGACTGCCTGCGGCACTATTGAGAAAAATTTTTTATAATTATAAAACATTGATCCTGAATTCGCTGAGCATTTGAGACGTATGTGCTTTCCATCAATAGATCCAACACAATTTGGAAATTCCCAAAGATTCCAATACTGATCCGCAACTTTCCTTAAATTTTGTTCTGTGGGCACAGCCATATGTATAGGCTGCAAAACTGTCCACAAAGCTTCACATGTCTCTATAACAATAGAACGAACCGTTGAAGCACCCATTCGAAAGTTAAAAGAGATTGATATGAATGAAGTGCCAGTAGCGAGATATCTAAAATAAGAAAAAAATTGAAAACAATGTTATGCAACTAATGACATTTTAATATTTTAATATACTTTGAAAAAAATGGAAACAATTGAGGGACACGTTTCGAGCTGAATTAAGGAAATGTCCACCGAACCGTTCTGGCGACGCTGGCCCTGATGCAGTCAACGAGATGTGTTCTCAATGGAGTCATTTCGAGTCCATGATGTTTATAAAGGACCAGATAAAGTGTCGCCAGTCTTCCGGAAATTTATGTCGCCAAAAAAACAATGAAGTACAAGATAATATTGGCGAAGATGTTAATAGTGTAGATATTGAGGTGCCGCAATATGAGGAAGAAAGCGACATAAGTACGTTTGAAGTGCAAACGTCCACCCCACATCATCCTCCCAGAAATCTTAAACGGCGTCATAATAACATAGAAGGTGAAATGGTCAATCGAAAAATGGTCGAAAAAAAAAGTTGGAGCTGTTAGAACAGAAAACAAAAAACAAGATTCCAGCCGACGATGAAGACATGGCTTTTTTGTGAGCCTATTGCCACACGTTAAAAAAAAGGATCCGCAAACGAAGCTTTTGTGCAGAATGGAAATGCAAAAAGCAGTCTATAATCATGCGTACAACATGGGGCGCTCTTTTAATTTACAAAATATTCAGATATCTGTACCATCACCGACTCTACAGGAATCTTCATCAAATCAATATTCTGATAATGCTTTATCCCCACAGGAACCAAGCACTTTTGTTACATCAGGAAATATTATTACATTCAACAAGTAATTAAATGAAAAGTTAAAATCAATAAAATTAATAAAACTAAATATATTTAAAATAATTTCTCACGTTTGATTATATTATAAAAAAATTGAACCATTAATCATTTAAAAATTGGACGAATTTTAATAAAACCCCAATTATGCCTGCTGAAAGGTTAATTGTGACGTTAAGACAATTAACCTTTCAGCAGGCATAATTGGGGTTTTATTAAAATTCGTCCAATTTTTAATGATTAATGGTTCAATTTTTTTATAATATAATCAAACGTGCTCATTTTCATTCTGGTGTACTCCACACATTTTTTTCTCATCTTGGCGCAGCTCATCAAACAAATGATGAAATTCGCCAAATGCTTTTCTTCCCAAATTAATGGGATGAATTTTTTTATTTGCTTTTTTAAATTTTTATTTAAAAATAAACTTTGCTCAATTAGCAGATCATCATCCGATGAGAAATCCATTGCGACTAACACAACAAAAGCGCATCCAATTCATCTTGCACTATGCAACCTATTAGCTTACTCGCAACGCAAGCAATTCGTCTTCAGCTTCGTCTTCATCTTCGTCTTCGTCTCAGCGCGCACTATGTTTGCAGCCTTACCTATATTCCATGAGATGTCACGTTATATTTCTAGTTTTTTTCAGCTTTTTTTCCAATAAAACTTAATGCGTAAATTCGCTAAATGTGAGTTAATGCACTAAATGCGCATGATGAGCTCATTCAGTTTACGCTTGCGACTTGTGCATTACGCTCACAAAATTCTTTAAAACGAAGAAAAAATGCAAATTATTAGGCGCTTGGAACCCTGTGAGCGCAACGTTACTGTGGCAAAAGAATTCTGAGTGAGTCACACAACATGAAATGTTATGTTATGCTTATGAATACGCATTATACATACATATGTATATGACATATGAAAAACTTATATTATTAAATAAAATTAACTAAATTTTTTGTTTGATTAAAAAATTAATTTGTTTTACGTTAAAACATATTACGAACATGGCAACCATAAAATAAACAAAAATAATATTTTTTCCACTTTTCTGTTAGTGCGTCTTCCGGGTATAACGACGTAAAATCGTCGGTCCCTTGAAAGTCGCTATTACCCGGATTCTAATGTATTAATAAGTTAAACTTAAGCCTAATTTACCCCACAGTGTTTGAAATGTAGGCAAAAACATTTGAAAAGGGTGTAAGCAAAACCAGGACACAGGGTACATGACACGAACAGAACCCCAGGCGCTCGGCGCCCACGCCCAGCGTGCACAGAAGTAACGGTGCCTGCGGTACCCAGAGCGTGTGCACAGACAGCACAAGGCGCCGGAGCAACGGTGTCACAACAAATTTCAAAGCAGCAGTGCCATACAGGCGGCGCACACTGCACTATGGGCAAAAAGCCCGGAATTTCTGCATATAGTCCAGTTTTATAGCTAGAGCATTCAAATTTTGCACAAACATGAGAAATATTATTATATTGTAGAATTTTGGTTTTTTTTTGTTTTTCAATCAAACCACATCTTCAACTTCTCCGCCCACACCCACACCTCCAACCACACCTGAGAAATATTTTAAGGGAGTCTGTTTGAGCTGGTCTGCAAATCGCTTTGACTACTTAAAGACTACTTGAATATAGAGGGAAAATGTTGCAGCCATAAACTTTATTAAGATGGTGCATATTGTTCTACTACTTTTCGGTTAGTTCATTTTCCAACAAAAACGCCAATGCTTCTTCAGGTGCAAGGGGAATAATCATCAAAAGTTCTTGGACTACTGTCGTGTTCGCTGTCTGTTCTTCCCTGATTTCATTACACGCTTTAAATAATTCATCGTTCTTAGCCTTTTTTCGCAGAACAAGAAGCAGCATGTAACAAATGCTGCGTGCAAAAATCTGTATCGGTTGCAAAATCAAGATTAAAGCTTAGATTCGGTCTTCCCATTTTAGATAGAGATGGATCCGTAACTTCTTCATCCTAGGTTATGATAATTGCCTGCGAAAGTCATCTTGAATGATTTACTCAAAACTTTCACATCATACGGTTGCATTTTGGTAAATATTTCTTTACGTGGACTATAAAAGTGTGCATAATGGCCTTAATTTGAGCTGCGGGTGAGTTTCTGACTTGATTTTTTTAGTCATCCCGTCTGTTGCTATCCCAAACCTCCAGCAATGTTTGGTGATGCCATGTTGCAGCTGAGTATGAGTTTCGATACTCAGCTGCAACATGGCATTTTTTTCGAAAAGGGGTAAAAACGGGCAAAAGATTTTATTATCACCGTAATCTTAACTCTTTAACGAAAAACATACCGATTGTAGTTGAGCGCTCTCGCGCGCTCCAAATAAGTTACACTCCACTGAACACATCAACATTTTCTATATTTCAGCTGTAAAAATACTCGAGCAACATTTGACGATACACGACGAATAATATAAAATATATATAAAACCAAGATACAACAATAAATCTACATACTTGTACTATTATTTTCAATATTTCTAAATTTTCGTAGCTTTACAAAACAAGCCGCAATAATAACACAAAGTTAATAAATAATTACGGTTGGATTTCGATAAGTCAAGCTATTGGTCAGTTGACATTGATTGCTCGGCATTTTCAAACCGCAAGCTCTAAAAATTTTTAAAATTCATTTTCATTATCTCGGAGAGTTCATAAATGGTAAAAACATTTAATTTTAAGTTCCACACACATAAAAAAAATGACTTTATGCAGAAATTCCGGGCTTTTTGCCCATAGTGCACTGGTTCCCGTTGTACGCGGAGGGCAGCCATAAATACTTATATTTAAGATAGAGGCTTGAAACTTTGCATAACATTTTTAGAAATTTAAAGTAAGTTAATATATGACGGATCGGACCAGTATATCATGTAGCTGTCATATGATCGATCGGTTGTGATAACAAAAATTATAGACCAGAGAATATTAAGTGGTAGATATTTGGTTTGAAACAAATGAAGTATGTTATTCGGTAACAAAAAAGAAAACAATCAAAATTTTATGAACTTAAATTTAAATTTAATCGAATAAATTTGTGCTATCTAAAAGATCATATGCTGATTTTAATAATATAGACTTTTTTGGGCGAGGGAGTTTTCTTTGGCTAGTAATAAATGGATCTGAGTTCAGAAGCAATCTATTTATTTAGTCTGTATTTGTATCAATGCGTGACATCTTCCGAGTGTATTGTCTTCGAAACGTTTTAATGTCCTTTTTTTTTTGGAATCTGCAGCTTCTTCAGATTGGAAAAAGTACATAATTTATGACATTTGGAGCATGAACAACCACTTTGTGTAGTGAGGGGGTGAAGATAGTACCAGGGATAAATTAACAAGTTCTTTGGCAGTGTCAAGTGCAAATTCTCCAAATTTATTTCCATTGCTACAATGAATGGCATACAAAATCAACGTTGCACAACGGACGATAACTATTTCATGGATTCCCGTAATTTCGGCTGACATTTTCGCGTTATTGAAAAATGCTCTGACCGTATTGCTATCATTTGAAGGGCCACTTCCTCCACTTCTGGGTATGTTCACATGTAGACTCATTTTTAAACGAAATTTTTTATACCCTTCGACCATTGAAAATGGTTAAAAAAGGGTATACTAACTTTGTGCAAATGTATGTAACAGGCAGAAGGAGGCGTGGGAGACCCCACAAAGTATACATATTCTTGCTCAGGATCACTAGCCAAGTCGATTAAGCAATGTCTGTCCGTCTGTCCGGATGTCTGGATGTCTGGATGTCCAGATGAACACACAGATCTCAGCTATTATAAAAGCTAGAGACACCAAATTTGGCATGAAGGTTTCTGTTGATCCGGGACAGGTGAAGTTTATTTCAAATGTTGGGTGCCACGCCCCCCGCCCACGCAAATCAATAATTTCATATAAAAGATACAACATTCTGAGTAAGACTATACTTAGCTAATTATAATACCAATATAACGTCAATATTCCAATCCGATCGGACAACAAACACAGAAGTTATTAAACAAAAACCTTGTTCGCTTTGATTTTGTATACAGACCAGCAAGCTGTGACGTCATTGCAGTGCTCATGTATGAAGGAAAAGGAAAGAGAATGCGAGCGCGTAACTCCATCTGTTGTTCTTCTCTTCTTTTCCATGCACACGCATTTTTTGCATTCAAACGCACACACACATACATACATTTGTGCTTGACAAATGAAATGATACACGCATATACACGTATTCATACACAGACGCATATAAAGGCTTACGTGACGATATTTCTTTTAAGTAGTAGTATCGAACAATTATGGACTCTAAGTAAAAAAAAAAGTCGTAGGGTATCCCACTGTCGCGTGCCGCTCGATTGTTGCTCTCGTTTTCTCCAAAATTATGCAATTTTTTGACTTAAGTATCCAATTTATTTCGAAAGCTCGCTCATCTTCCCACTCACTCACTGTCACTCTCTTCCCCGTGAACGGACGTGTTTTTTTCTGCGCTTCGATATTTTCGCGTTTTTATTAAAAACAACCGATGTTTTATAAATCTTTTATTTTAAAACCGATCTTCTTTTCATAGCCCGTTCACGACGCGTGTGCATGCCTTTCAAATTAGTCAAACTAATCTTTGTTTGCCAATTTTATATATTTTGTGCATTGGTTCTGCTCCTCTGGTGCTTTGTTTACATCTTTACTCTTTTCGGTAAGCAACGTTGTTGTTAGTGGCTCACCGCTATTACTCTCTTTCTTATCTATCCTAATTCTTTGAGCGCGCCTAAGCATCACTCACGCTTTGCCGCTCTCTCTACTGCACTTCTCTGAGCGCGCTTAAGCATCTCTCACGCTTTGCCGCTCTCTCTACTGCACTGTTGTTGCTTGATCGTTTTGCTCTCTCTGCTCTCTGCCTTTTGTGCGCGCCAATTTCTTTTTCTTGCGCACCTGCCTCTTTTTCTTGTTAGGCCATGGAATAGTTTTAAAAAAATTCATGGTCTTCTGTGTTTTTCGGAACGCAAATGTGGGTTACAGGCAGAAGGAGGCATCTCCGACCCCATAAGTCGAGTCGATTGAGCCACGTCTGTCTGTCCATCTGTATGAACGCCTGGATCTCAGCAATTATAAGAGATAGAACCATACGTGTATATTCAGGTGTCTCAAGGTTTTTTTTTAAATTTGGCCACGATATGTGCGATATATGCGATATGTGTAGGCAGGTGGAGGGCGATATTTGTTCGTTTATGCGGCAAACAAAGATTCCAGCGCTCGATTCATCTTTCAATAACCTTAAGTTATTGAACGAATCCCCAAATCGAAAAAAATCCACCCGCATAGAGGAGCCAGCTCACTATAATTGACCAGCCAGGTACGCCAATGACACAGTTAATGTCGTTCACCAATCCCCCGATGGTAACGAGAGCTGTGGCTAAATCAATTTCGATTCATTGTCATTGAGTGTATGCAACCAGTGACGCCCAAATGTTCCGTTATGTCCGCTGTGGTCTCGTTGCCCGTGCCACAGGAAATAGTGTTACCTAAGGCGTGTTCAAGTTCTGGTTTACCAGAAGAGAACCTCTGCTCTGGAATTATACCTGAGGCGCCTAAAAGATTATAGGTGTTCCACAAAAGAAACAGATTTTTGTTTCTAGGCTTGCCCCGATCTCTCATCAAATGATGTTGTATTCAAGCTAAAATTCAAGCCGTAGATATAAAAGTGGAAAAATTAAAAATTTCTTACAAAAGGGACATATCATCGTTCAAAATAAGTGCCCCAAACGAACTCTTAGGCATTATATTTTCGGCTCAATTTTGGCCAGAACATGCAATGGTTAAAGAGTTTGAAGCGAGGAAAAAGAAAAATCGCCCACCGATTAAACTTCCTCTGCCTCCTCTAGCAGCAGCCCAAATAAAATCAAATAAAAAAATCTAACATGCTCCTTAACTCTTTCATATCAAAATGTTAGAGGTCTCTGTACTAAACTTTCACCTTTATTCTTAAACAGTCTTTCTTTTTCTTCCAGAATTGTTGTGTTTACTGAGACTTGGTGAAAGCCGGAGATCCTTAACTCCGAAGTCTTTCCAAATAAGTACACAACCTACTGGTGTGATCGACCTGACCGACGTGGTGGTGGAGTTCTAATTGTAGTTGATTCCACCATCAACTCGGAACTTTTAGAACCGGAGATTCAGTTTGGCATTGAATTACTCAGTGTAAAATTCTTATATTCCGCAGTCGTCGGAATTATCAGTCTATTTGCAACATTTCTCTGCAATACAGAGCATATTTAATCTGTTATCAGACAGAGATCACTTTTCAGTTCTGGGTGACTTCAATATCCCTGTTTGTAATTGGACAACAAGTGTTGATTCAAACTCTCTACTGGCGTCACGGCAACATGACCTTTTCGACGGTCTGTTTGACATGTCATTGTCACAGGTCAATCATGTCTTAAACAGTAGTAACAGATCGTTAGACGTATGCTTTGTGTGAGGATTCAACTAGACTCCCACATTTATTGGTAGTATTAATATTATTATTATTTGTATTATTCTTGTTAATATTTTTCCATTTAGGTTAAGTAGCTTGAAAGTATTACCTTTATTTAGTGTTAAGATACTTTTCGTTCCAATGAAGGAATCCATTCTCTTCCATACTTAAAGAGTTTTTTAGGTTAAGCGTTAGGCGGAACTACCTCAGTGCGGCCAACAAGTACAGGGTATAGGCGCGCTCTCCAAACAGAGAGCGACAACACACAGACAGCAAGAGAATAACGGAACGTCAGCAGCAAGAGCGCCAACAGCAAGAGAGAGCAACCGAACAACCACGAACACCTGCAGCGAGAGCAGCGACGCTCACCAAACAGAGAGCGCCAACAGCAAGAGAGAGCAACCAAACACAAACGAACACCTGCAGCGAGAGCAGCGACGCACACCAGCAGTAAGGGCGCCGACAGCAAGAGAGCGGCCGAACACAGGCGCACGCCAGCAGCAAGAGCGCCGACGCACACTAGCAGCAATGCACGCCAGCAGCCAGAGAGCAACGAAGCAAAGAGAGCGCTGCAGCCGTAGCACAGCCCGAGCCAAGCGGAAGGCTCGTAGGCAGCAGAGAGGGCAAGGGGAACCACAATGCGTTTGCGTTGCAACGAAGTGTGTGGTCGGCTCAGGCTCGGCGACTGCGCTGCCGAATCTAACGCCGGCTCTGGAGGCTGAGGAGAATTTTGGCGCTTGGACGCTAATTAGTGTGCCGGGACGCTAGAAAAGTGTGGAAGTGTGTACCGGCAGGGCCCGGTATTCCGGGCGAAACAGTGAGATGGTGCTTAGGTAGGGCAAAGTAGGAAAAATTAATAAATGTTAAAGTGAAAAAGAGCTGGAAATGTGTCTTAATATGAAAAGCAGTGCAAATCAATGGGCGCGACTGCGAAGGGGCGTATGAGTGTGAGTGATCGTGTGGGAAGGCAGAACGCAAGACCGCGTGGCCCAACATTTCCGGAGTTCCGCTGGTGCGCCAGAAAGTCAATACCCAGCGCATACAGTGGTGCCCCCTGGAACAGCCGCAAGTCGGTGGTCTCGGTAGCCGTTGGTCCATACCCGGCGCCAAGGTCAATCGAGAAGCGGAGGTGGCCACTAGTCGCGCGTTTATAGCCTTTGCACGCTATCACTGGCACCACCCTCCCACGCTGACCAGTAGGGTATCAAGGCGACTTCACCCATTCGCTTAGAAGGAGACCCCCACCTCAGGAGGTCACTCTCCCTTCTTCGTCTCGGGTCTCAGCATTCGGCTACTGATATTTTAGTAGCGACCAATTCTAGCACAATTAATTACTTTTTAGATATTTGTGTTCCGTGTTTTTATCCAAGTTCCTCGAGTAAGCCGCCATGGTTTACAAGAGCGTTGTCACAGTTACAAAATTTAAAGTCAGGCTTATTTAAAAAATGTTAAAACAATAGCTCATCTTCAGCCTATTCCCGCTACTTAAGCGCGTGGTCAGATTTTACTGTCCTTAACGCGAAACGCTATAAGAACTATTTCACCCGTTGTAAGGCTCAGTTTATTCAGAACCCCAAACAGTTTTTTAGTTTCGTTAACACGAAGCGTAAATCCACCGCATTTCCAAATAAATTAACTTTTGAAAATCCTAGTGCAGATACCAAAGTGTGATAACTCCTCACTTGAAACATTTCTGTAGATCCGTTATCCCACCTTTTCAACACGGATTCATTAAAAGTCGTTCTACTACGACAAACGTGCTTGAGCTGACATCCTTCGTGCTTGAGCTGACATTCTTCTTTATGTATACTATAATACCTGTTAAAGATCTTATAGATTTAAGTTGCACTGCAATTGTGAACCCAGGTATCTCAACATTTTCGTTTGAAATGGAAGTCTCCACGAAGCATAATATTGATGACTGAATATCTTCGAGATGCGTAATCAGGCTCTGAGTATTATGGAAGAAAATGTTGAGGGCAGAACTGTCTACTAAATAATCATAATGAGTACGTAATAGTTTTTCAGTCCGCAATTTCTCTAATTGAGCTTTTACTTTATCATTACTCTGAGGAGGCTTAGGAGGAACAAAGTTCCCAATGATGAACAATCCTGAAGCATTCTCCATGAAGGTTTCTTGACCTTCTGGATTTAACTCTACTTCATCTTCTAAACTATTATGCTCATTAGCTTGAGCAGCTCTCTCTAACATTTGTGACACAATGTCCCTGTCGTCTGCTGACGCAACAAAAGGTACAGTCTCAACAGAGTAAGAAGACAACCACTGTTCATTGACAGTTACTTGGTGCTTCCTATAGAGCTCAGTGTTGACTAAATACCGAATTGCATCAGCAACTTTTGAGGGCCTAATGGTTTCAGCCATAAAATTATGGTTATACTCCATCTTACGCTTAAGATAAATCTGCACTACTTCGGCTTCATTAAATGCCCTTGGAAGGGAAGTTACAACATTTGCAACTGGAATTGGCACATTGATCACAGCTCCTTTAATGGCACTTTGGCGTCCATATCCAAGCGACTTTATGATCATGAAAGGAAGACGGGGAGATATCAACCTTTCTTCTAAAGGCGTTAAGCCTTTTAAGCATTCTGGAAGCTTCGGAAAATCTAGGCCATTTGTAATGGAAGCCTTTGGTTTTTTTTCCTGACTTCATACTGCGGCTGCAGGTTTTGTAAAAGCTAAACTTATTGCTTATGGAAATAAAGAGGAAAGATACAAAATATCTGAACTGTCTGCCTCACTACACTTTTCCTCTATTTTCTCACGGGAGATTTTGTCCACTTGATGTGGAAACCACAAGCCCTTGCAACATATGCAAACCTGATCGGGTCCCTGTTTGACTGTCTTGTTGAAACTGGCTATTAGGCAATCTAAAGTGGCTCTAACCTGTGATTCTCTACCTTCAAAAAAGGTATTCGCACGTCCTACTCTGTTCCTCGACGCATTTCTCCTATTTTCTGCTATTCTGTTACTGCTATCACTTCTATATTGGCTTACTCTTTGCGACAAACTTCTATTTGCATCAAAGGCAGCCTGTCTCGCTCTAATGCGAGCACTTCTTCTTGCAACTGTATATCTAGCCTGTTCAATAATCCTCCGAACTGGATTATCCCTAATCTGAGATTGTCGAGTCCTATCTCTTGTCCTCTCTAAAATTCTGGACTCTATGTCTTCGCGTTGACTAGCGCGCCTAATATTGTCTTGTTCACGTTCGTTTGCCCTGTAGAGAGGGTCTTGTCGGCGGCTTGAACAACGCGAAGTATTTCCAATTTGCTCCTGTTGTCTAAAAGTAGAATTCCTGCGACGAGAAGAACGTCGAGCATTAAACTGTCTGTCTGCGCCTCGATCGACGCGAAGTATCTTCTATTTGCTCTTCCTCTCTAAACGCCGAGTTTCTTCGACGAGAAGAGCGTCGAGCATTGAACTGTTCATGTTCGTTTTCCCTATAAACAGGATCCTGTCTGCGCCTCGATCGACGCGAAGTATCTTCTATTTGCTCTTCCTCTCTAAAAGCCGAGTTTCTTTGACGAGAAGAGCGTCGAGCATTGAGCTGTTCACGTTCGTTTTCCCTATAAACAGGATCCTGTCTGCGCCTCGATCGACGCGAAGTATCTTATATTTGCTCTTCCACTCTAAAATCCGGGTTTCTTCGGCGGGAAGAGCGTTGAGCATTAAACAGGACTCGTTCGTTTACCCTGTTAGTAGGGTCTGCTCTACGACGTTGTTTACGCAGTCGGTCTGCTGCCCTGTCAGTTTCTGATCTATCAGCATGCAGTCTTCGCTGCCTTTGTGAAGCTCGCTCCTGTTCAACATACTCTAAATTTGACCTATTAACCTGGTTTTGAATTCTACGTCTCTGAGACCTACTTGTAACTGTGCACCTATTGAGCCTTGGCATTTTGTAAAAATGATCAAATCTAAATAAAATATGATTAAATGTGATAAACTTAAAAATTTAATGTTAATAAATTAATAATAAAATATCTGTGTTAAAAAATTAATAATAAAATATATATGTTAATAAATTAAAGAAAAGAATAGAAACTTAATGTGTAACTTGCGTAATATAAATCCGTTGCAGCAAACGATTAATTTAACCGAAATCACGAACCGATAATTATAATAATAATTATGATAATATAAAGAAACGACCACACTGTGAAAGAGTCATCGATGCAAAAATACGTACAGCCACAATGTAACGTATTTGCCCAAATTGTGCACGGCGTGCAGCGCCGAACACTAACACAAGCACAAAGTTCCTATTAACACATACACACGCAGTTAAAATAATTATTAAAATTGTTACGGACTGCTTTTTGGTCGATAGGGCCGTGCCGGCTAGCTCAGAAGCACTTGGGGAGGGGTTCTTCCACCAGCCCTGCAGTCCGCACAAAATACCGATAGTCATCGGTATTTACACAAAAAGACGCATCACTGACAAAAGTTAAACAAACCAAAAACGAATATAAAACACGCATTCTAACATATTTTATAACGCCTTTAATTTATTTACAGATCAAGCTACTCTACAACACAAGGACAACAACAACTCCATTGGTGACAGCCAAGTCACCGCGCACCCACCCAGCCATGTGATGCTCCTGCTCAGGAGTTTCAGAGCATCACCCAAGTCGGCAAATCCCTTCCAGGCCAACTAAGGCCGCCCTATCTCCCCTAGAAAAGGTAAGTTAGTGATTCATATCAAACATCTATACATTTATTTAAATTTTCCTAATCCTCCTGCTCCTATCATCTTCCTACACAAAACCTAACACAAAACTTACACTAATGACAATATATTCTAAATTAAAACTAATGGGTATGTTCGGGTATTTTTCAGGTCACTCTATTTTGGCCTGATGGAGGATGGCCTGGCTGGAAATTCGGGCCTAGACGGTAATCTGGCCTGGATGAAACTCGGGCCTGGACGTTAATGCTGGGCCTGCAGGCAAGATGTGGCCTGCAGGCTGCGGAGATGGCGCCTTGAAAGGGCAGAATCTCGGCGGCTGCCGATGTGTGCCGCGGCTGCAGACTTGCAGATTTTTTCGGCGCGGGATTTGCTGCTCCTCGCAAGGAACAGACTCACCAGGCAGTTATGTGTGATGGTCCTTGGTCCGGGGAAGGCTGCGTCTGCACACACACACAAGATTACAACAACAATTAGTTATTTTAAAAAAATAAAGCAACTTCAAAAACTTATCACACGCACATAAGAGTACTCTTGCAGAATTTACTGCACCGACCGTTTGCTGGATATTAACTGCCGTTTGACTGGCATGCAGGTGGTCGCATTGGCCTGGGCATTCGGGCATCTGCCGACGGTTCAAACGGTGCTCTCTCAAACGGGAACCACGGGTCGGCGACCGATCTGGCTGTTAACAGGGAAGGTCCCTGTTCCCGCCAGATGGTGCTGATCCGCGGCCTTGTTTGAGTTCGCACTGCTTGTCCCATTAACAGATGTTATGTGTACCAGGGCAGCTGTGTTCATCGATACATGCCTATCGAAACTCGAAATGAACACAGCCGATTCGCAGAATGCAACAGCACCCAAGATTTCGAACGATGCGATCAATCCTGCAGAGTGACGAAGTATTGGGGCATTCTCCATGTTGCTGCGGCGGTATTTCGACCGGCACATCTCTTGGCGAGCAGTCCGACAGGCGCCAAACGCGGGGCCCACGCTCTTCACACTGGACTAAATTGAGTGTATCTCTATCGGTGAGTGTATCGTTTATTGTTGTTGTCTGATTCAACGCATCTCCCTTTCGCAGGGTCAGCAGGAGCTTTTCGTGGATAACGTTTTCTCCTCGGTGTCGGTGTCGCTTCACGCCCGTATATCCTTTGCGTGATATACGCCAAGGCGTCGCCCTTGGAGGTCTTCAAGCAGGTACGCGTTGTTTCCAACCGCCTTCACCACTCGCGCCCGAAGGAACTTCCTCGCGAACTTCGCATTGAAGCTCTTCGAAAAGTCGCTGAGAACGTAGTTGCGCCGGTAAACTTCTTGACCGGGCGTGGCGTGAAAAGTCCTTGCTCGTTGGTCATACCGCAACTTGCTCACCGCGTATGAGTTTTTAAGTTTGTCCTGGATCCGGGCGCGGATGATAGCCATTCTGTCGTGGTGCGCCATTCCGTCCATTTCATGGTCACACAAGGACCTCAATTTTCGGGCCAACTGGTAACATTTACCGTTTAAGAAGAGATGATGGCCGAAAACAGTAAAGAACGGCGTTTCTCCCGTCGCCGAATGTATCGAGTTCCGAATGGCCACTTCTATTTCCGGCAAGTGCGCGTCCCACTCCCGGTGATCTTCCTTTAGATAGCTGCGGATCGCCGATAATACGCTACGATTCACCCTTTCCGCTGCGTTACTAGAAGGTGAGTACAAGGGTGTTTTTACGTGCTTTATTGCGAAGTCTGTAACCATATCTTCGAATATTCTAGAGACGAATTGTTTTCCGTTATCGGAACGCCTCACGCATCGCTTTAAGGAAGGTGTACTTGGAGAAGTGGTCCATGACGATGAAAATATAGGCGTTTCCCTCTCCTCGACCGCGGATATTTTCCCAGGAAGTCGATGTATATTTTTTGAAGGGCCTTTCGGTGTCCACTTTCTCGCCAATTCCCACTTGCATGCGATGATTTGGTGCCTTCGTCTCCTTGCAAATCTTGCATGCGCGCACATAATCCCGGACTTGGATGGTCATTCCTGGCCAATAGTATTGCCGGCGGAGGACTTCCAGTGTCTTCGCTTGTCCTCCGTGTGCTGCTGTCGGCTCTTCGTGAGCCCGTGCGATCAACGAGCCTGTCAATGCTGAAGGAATCCACAGCTTCCACTCCGATTCTTCGGCTTCGTCGCTGAGACATGGTTGTGCGACTCGCTTGAAGAGCAACCCGTCCTCCGTCTTCAGGTCTGGCAGGCACTGCTTATTCAGCTCGGCCTCTCGTACCAATTCCTGGTACTCGTCCGCACCGAACGCCGTGGTCTCGAAACCCAGCAGATCGGTGGGAGCCATATGGACCTCATCTACACAACGGGAGAGCATATCTGCTACAACGTTGTCCGAGCCTTTGCGGTGCTCTATGGCGAAATCATAGCCCTGTAGCTGCAGTGACCACCTGGCCAGTCTACCTGAAAGGTCCTTCATGGTCATCAGCCATTTCAGACTCGCGTGGTCGGTTATGCAGGTAAAGGGCATTCCCTCGACGTACGGCCGGAATTTCCTGATCGCCATGATCGCCGCTAAACACTCCTTCTCGGTGACGGTGTAGTTCACCTGGTGTTTATTAAGTTTCGCCGAAAAGAAAGCAATCGGCTGCTCCTGTTCCGCCTCATTGCGCTGGAAGAGTACGGCCCCGACACCCATGTGCGAAGCATCACACTGAATATAAAAATGCCGCTTAAAGTCAGCGTGGATCAGCACTGGAGCTGTGGTAAGTGCGTTTTTCAATTTCCTCATTGCCGTCTCAGCTTCGACACTAAATGCAAAACACTTATTCGTTTTTTTCAGGCATTCCGTTAGTGGAGCTGCGAGTGTCGCGAAGTTTCGGATGAAACGACGGTACCATCCTGCCGTTCCCAGGAATGCTCTCACTTCCTTGATCGTTTTTGGTGTTGGGATGCGCTTTATGGCCTCTACTCTCCTGGGATCCATCTGTAGAAGGCCTCCTCCTACCACGAAGCCCAGGTATTTTAGAGTCTTTAAACAAAAATTTGACTTTTTTAACCCTATTGTCAACCCTGCTTCTTTTAGGCACTGGGCCACCCGACTGAGATAGCGGAGATGTGTCTCGAAATCTGATGCAAGGATCAGCAAGTCGTCCAAGTATACGAAAACATTCGTCCGGATCTCCGTGGGAATGACTTTGTCCATCAGTCGTACCAGTCGTTGTGCCGCGTTGCAAAGGCCGAACGGCATGACGCGGAACTGGTATAGTGGACGACCTGGTATCGTGAACGCAGTGTACTCCCTCGACTTCTCATCCAGCTCTATCTGCCAGAAAGCGAATTTCAGGTCGACGCTGGAGATATAGACTGTCTGGTCCAGCCTGGAAAGGATCCCCTCGACGCTGGGTAGCGGGTAAGCGTCCTTTTTTGTCAGTGCATTTAGTTTCCTCGCATCTAAACAAAATCTGTTCTTTCCAGGCTTTGAGACTATCGTCGTCCGGTTGCTCCACGGACTCTTACTCTCTTCCACTACTCCGAGCGCTATCATCTTGTCGACCTCCTCCTCGGTGATGGCTTGGCGTGCAGGCGACATGGGATACGGGCGGTCCTTGAAGGATTTGGCCCCGCTCGAAAGTCAAGAACTGCTCTTGCACGCATTCGAGCTGATGCTGCTGTTCCGGAGACAGTTCCCATCCCTCGGGGTCTATTTTGTGCTCATCAGCCTCATCCTCGACGTAGTGCTCCATATCCTGCACCTGGAGTTCCGCGGCATCTTTCCTTAGGCCCTCTGCTGCATTTCGTCCGGTAATTTCTGGTGCCAGCTCAAAACTTCGCCAAAAATCTACCCCCAGGTAAGATTTCCGCTCCAAGTAGGGGCATATGTAGAAAGTTATCACTCTTATTTTACCCGAATACTCCACAGGTATCTGCGCGCGGCCAATTATGGAGCGGTCCTCTCCTGCGGCGGTGCGTACCTTGGAAAAGTATCGTGTCATCGGCTTGTTAATACTCTGCAGCAGCTCCCTGCAACCACGACCCAATAAGCTGACGGACGCTCCGGTGTCGAGCAGTCCAAGGACACGCTTACCGCCTATCTTTATTTCGGCAAATGGTTGGGGTCGTTCGCCTGGTTGCGTATGACTGCGGCTGCAACTTCCCTACGTTTTGTGCGTCGTTGCCGGAAGCGCCATCTGGCCTTTATAATTTTCAGTGATACGAGGCGCATGCCTGCCAGTTGATGTTCGCCGAATATTCGGTTCCTGGCCTCCAGGTATCTCTGCATCCGCCCCTCAAGTGGTATTATTGTACTTATCCTACTGATTGATTGATTCTTATTAACTTGTGTATTTTTTTAATTTAATAGTTTCCTTATCAAGTACGGACGGGCGAGGTTCATGTCCTTCTACGGGCGTGTGTCTCCCGTTCTGGCCACACCCGGTCATCCGTTTCCCGCGCAGTTCGGGCATTTTGGTGTCACCGTCCCTGGCTTGCCGCATCTATAGCAAAACAGTTGGCGTGTTACTGATTCGCAGTCGCGGAACATGTGGGCTGCCTCGCCACAATTCCAGCATACCAACTTATCTGGAGCCCTTGGCCGCCATTTGCGCAACTCCTCCACATCCTGGATCGGCGGGTCTTCTTCGTTTTGCACGATCGCCTCATGGACACGAGGCTTGAAGTTGGCAGGAGGCGCTGGCTGATATGCATGAGGAGTTCGACCTCGACGCCCGAAACTGCGTTCCACTTCTGCTGCCTCATCTCGCAACTCATCCACGGTAAACATGTCCATAGCGTATACATAGCGTGCGACACTCTCTTTGAGACCCTTCTTTATTATCTTAACCAGGTGTCTCTCCGCCATGGGCTTGCTGAGTCTCGACGCTAGCCTCCGCATATGGTGGATGTAGTCTTCCACGGTCTCTCCTGCCTGCTGTTCCCGTTGGAGGAGCTCATGCATCCTGTCGTGCTCTGTTTGGTGGCTACGAAATCTGTCGATCAGTGCCTGCCGCAGTTGCGCCCAGCTGGTAACGGTGGAGTGCCTGACATGCATCCAATACCATTCCCTTGCCCTTCCGGTAAGGAGAATGTGGAACGTGCGCAGGATTTCCGCCCATGGACACCGATACTGCCTCTGGAGGAATTCTAGTCGGAAGATAAAGTCTTCCACGGAATTGTATGCATCTTCCGCGTCAAAGGATAAACCCCACCGCTCCACTTTGGCATATGGGATTTGATGCGGCGCATTCACGTATCCGGGGTCGCCGCCAGGATAGCCTTCCGGTGGATGCTCGATTTGCCGCCAGTGCTGTGGGTGCTCTCGGTGCCTGTCCGTGTACCTCGGCCAAGGTTCCGGGCTGCTACTGCCTCTTGCCGACTCCTTTGGCGGAATCCTGGGTGGCAGCATCGGTGCACGTCCTTCCTGTGGTGCACTGGACTTAGGAATAGCTCCATGGCGGATTCGCGCCTCCTCTCTGGGAATGCTGGGCATATCCCAGATCAGATCCCGTTCGGCTGGTCCCTCTATTGTCGCCGGCGGCGCAGTCATTGGCCTAATGGTGTCGTTCACCATCTTCATCAGTTCCAGATTGCTCTGGCGCAGATGATCCTTCAATGCCTGCCCGATTTGCGCATCAATGAACTGCCGGTATGTTTGTGTTGCCGTCGCTATCGCCACATTGACTGCTGATTTTACTATGCTGTCCAAATTTTCTTTCAGGGCTTCTGGCTGTTCCCTGGAGGCTTCTGAATCCGCTACTCCCTTGCTTGTCGTTGGATTCTCTTCATGTTGGTAGCTCTGGATTTTGGTAATCCTGCTTGGAGTCCGGAGGAGTCCCCCTATTCCCACCGCCATCTGAGGACCGACTGCACCGTCTCCATCAGAGGACCATGCCGCTTCTTGCGCCTCTGGCACTGACCCCTTTGACCGCAGGTAATGCCCACCAGCATCTCTTTCTTGACTCATATTAACGTTTTTATTTCTTTTATTACAGGGTATTGTCAAGAGAAGCAAGGCGGTTATAGATTAAATAAATAATGTGCATGCAATGTAATAAAATGTAAATTTTCCTGTTAAATTAATTTGTAAATAATTGTGTGTGTGTGCAGGCGAGAATTTGTATTAATAATTATTAATAATTAAGTGTTCAAATTAGTTTAAAGGAATATAATACAAAGATATAAGGAAATGTATATAAATATAATTAAATAATTTTATTAATGGATAATATATGTAGGACAAATGTACGAGGGTCGTTTGATAAGTCCGTGACTTTTGTATTTGCCGCGCACCTGCTCTAAATACAACACTGCTCCTGTCAGCAGTTATCGATTAACAGCTGACTGTAAAATTTTGAAAGCTGCGTTTTTGGTTTGCGTTTTATAGGCATTGAAAGCAGACGATCTCGATCTCCATTTTCGTTAAAATTCACGAGATCGTCTGCTTTCAATGCCTATAAAACAAAACCAAAAACGCAGCTTTCAAAATTTTACAGTCAGCTGTTAATCGATAACTGCTGACAGGAGCAGTGTTGTATTTAGAGCAGGTGCGCGGCAAATACAAAAAAGTCACGGACTCAAACGACCCTCGTATTTTGAGGGCCTTGAGAAAACCTGCGTTCAATGCCTATAAAACGCAAACCAAAAAAGCGCAGCTTTCTCAAAATTTTACAGTCAGCTGTTAATCGATAACTGCTGACAGGAGCAGTGTTGTATTTAGAGCAGGTGCGCGGCAAATACAAAAAGTCACGGACTTATCAAACGACCCTCGTATTATAATTAGCTAAGTATAGTCTTTCTCAGAATATTGTATTTTTTATGTGTCGCTCACAAATCAGCTTAAAAGATGAAATTATTGATTTGCGTGGGCGGGGGCGTGGCACCCAACATTTGAAATAAACTTCACCTGTCTCGGATCAACAGAAACCTTCATGCCAAATTTGGTGTCTCTAGCTTTTATAATAGCTGAGATCTGTGTGTTCATCTGGACATCCAGACATCTAGACATCCGGACAGACAGACAGACATGGCTTAATCGACTTGGCTAGTGATCCTGAGCAAGAATATATATACTTTGTGGGGTTTCCCACGCCTCCTTCTGCCTGTTACATACATTAGCACAAAGTTAGTATACCCTTTTTTGAACATTTTCAATGGTCGAAGGGTATAAAAATGAACGATTGACTAAATGAACGACCTAGTTCATTGATTTTCAACGAACGAATGAACTTATTCCTCAAATTGAACTAGGATTACCCAACACTAGTGTGAATTGGAGCATTATGGTGCTAGAAAGTCCACTGCAGATTTTGGAAAAGGATTTGGAAATGCGGGAAAGCCGTTTTAACACGTTGTTGTAGTCCTGTGCGTTCATGGGAGATGTCATAAATTGAAGCTCGCAAGTGCCGTAGTATGTTATTGCTCCCCACACCATAACCTCCATCCGGCTGTGCAACCAGTCCAAGTGATGTTCTTCTTTCCGTAGGTCATGGAATATCTTGGTGGTCGATTTGTGAGATTTCGAAGCTCCGCGAAGTATTGCTTTTCTATCTGCTGGTGAAATCAGTTGATTATTGCCGCCTTTGTAATTTTTTCCATAGCTTTTCTTAGTTTTTTTTTAAGAAAGTGGCAATTATCTTTCTGTGTCTTCCCGTCTTTTCAGCAATTTTATGGTAGGATAGTCCAGATTCAAAGTATGCCTCAATCTTTGATTTTTCAACCAATGATAAAACTGTTCATTTACCCATACTGTATGTTAATTTAAAGATATTGAATACTTAACCTTTAAAAAAATTTGATTACTGTACTTGCCAAAATAAGCGAGATAACTAAAACTGCACTTGGCGGCGCTAATCTGATGACGCAAAATAAGTGGACTCATTCTTTGCGAAACTAAAGCAGAATAGAAAATAAAACATTACAGTTCTTCTCTCGCGCTTTATTTCATTATGAGAGAGATCTCATATAATGACAAGAAAATCAAAACAAAGACTAAGAAGTTACGTGCAATAAGCAAAGAAAAACAAGTAAGAAAAGCAACAGTCGCGCGGCACGCGACTGTCGGATACCCTTCGACATATGTATGTTACCGTAAAAAGTATCTTACTGTATGATACAAGGGTCGTTTGATAAGTCCGTGACTTTTTGTATTTGCCGCGCACCTGCTCTAAATACAACACTGCTCCTGTCAGCAGTTATCGATTAACAGCTGACTGTAAAATTTTGAGAAGCTGCGTTTTTGGTTTGCGTTTTATAGGCATTGAAAGCAGACGATCTCGATCTCCATTTTCGTTAAAATTCACGAGATCGTCTGCTTTCAATGCCTATAAAACGCAAACAAAAAAACCCAGGGAAGACCACGGGAGGCCATTAAAATTATAATGGGGTCAACAAAGAAGATTTTGCAGACCTACGAGTCGACTTGAGCTGACTAAAACCAGCTCCACGTTCCCCAAAAAAAAAAAAGTTTAAACCTGCTTTCTTCATATGCAGGAAAATACAAGAAATTAAAATATTTGAAAATAAGATAAATAATAAAAACAAAATATCAAAGAAAATATTTTAAATCCATTTCATGGATTCAACTTAAACTTAAGAACTTAATTTACTTATTTATATTAATAATATATACATGCATATTTACATTTTTCCTACCTAACCGTGCTCCTAATTCCAAACACCCTTAAACTGCTAAAACTACCTGCCTAACCACTAAACTAATCAACATTTTGCTCACATATGCTATCCTGTAGGCTGACTGAATACCATTGTGATGGCTATGAACTACCTCAAATGTCCTAGCACTAATACTTTCATTACTTATATTTGAAAACGCCCAATCAATATGTGTATCCATATTGGTAGTGGACGTTTTCAAATCTAACATACTCCTAAATCCTTTGCTAATCAAAGAATTGTATATGCTCCTACACCTATTGAAGGTTTTAAGACATAGGTTAAAGTCCCCTAACTGAGTAAATTGCCGAAATAATTCCTCAAATTCGGTTTTAAACACGGAAAGAGAATAGTCTGGACTTTTATATATTACTAAGAAACTTGTGGCGTTGTACCTAAATATGCCAAACTCAAACACAAGTGAACCAATAGTTTTTCTACCGCTAAAAGTATGGGAAACTCTACCTACAAGCTCATTCTTTATGTATACTATAATACCTGTTAAA
>JAECXB010000522.1:0-22595 GCA_018151435.1 Zaprionus africanus | reverse complement strand
AACACGTGTTGGCCATCATTACATTAACATTCAAAACATTAAATTCAATAAATATAATTACGAAATTGATGACCCCACTGATGGCTGGGATGTTAATAGTCTCCATACCGAAATCTGTAAATAAATGCCCATTTTATAACTCACTCATAAAACCAAATTTTAGTGATACTCCTTTAAACTAAATACTAAATACGATCTGCAATAAAAACCATCGATTTATAGTAGGGAACTATATTCCATCCGAAGCATCCTTCTGCCTAAAATAAAATTAAATTAAATCACAAAGAATCAATCCTTACAAATAGTTTTATTCAAAACACTTATCTGAACTTTTAGATGCAGAACGCAATCATGTATTTTCCTACAGTCAATCCAAAGCCAAGGTCCGAATTATTTTCTGTGCACAACGACCCAAGACACCTTTTAAAAATTCTAAAATAAATGGGGGGAATGAATTACAAATATTAAAAACCAACTAAAATAGTCACCACTATATCCAACTTTACACACATAACACACACGCACTACCTCATATTAATCAGATTTGCCAATAACTCTGCAGTGAAATAAAAGTATATTCAAAAACAAGAGCAACTGTCGAGCGGCACGCAACAGTGGGATACCTTTCGACCTTTTTGAAACGTAAAGAGTCAATAAATGTAAAATACTTCTACTTAATAGAAATATCGTAACGTAAGCCATTATATGCGTCTGTGTATGAATACGTGTATATGCGTGTATCATTTCATTGGTCAAGCACAAATGTATGTATGTGTGTGTGTGCGTTTGAATGCAAAAAATGCGTGTGCATAGAAAAGAAAAGAAGAACAACAGATGGCGCTACGCGCTCGCATTCTCTTTCCATTTGTTTCCTACATGAGCATTGCAATGACGTCACAGCTTGCTGGTCTGTATACAAAATCAAAGCGAACAAGGTTTTCATTAATAACTTATGAGTTTGTTGTCCGATCGGATTGAAATTTTGACGTTATGTTGGTATTATAATTACCTAAGTATAGTCTTACTCAGAATATTGAATCTTTTATATGTCGCTCGCAAATCAGCTTGAAAGATGAAATTATTGATTTGCGTGGGCGGGGGGAGTGGCACCCAACATTTGAAACAAACTTCACCTGTCCCGGATCAACAGAAACATGCCAAATTTGGTGTCTTTAGCTTTTATAATAGCTGACATCTGTGTGTTTATCTAAACCTAGTTGGTACGCAACATATTTAATTAAGTACAACACTTTTATAAACTTTGCCGAATGTTACGAATATATGTATGTTTGCCCGTATTTAATTGTGTTTATATGTATGCACATGAATTTAGGTATTTGAATCTTTGTACGAATTTTATCAAATTAAATAAACGTATAGAATCAATTAAAAAACATACTTAAAGAATTCTACGCCACAACCATGATCTACACTAAATACAAATCTTGAACATATGGACATTCACGCTAAACTTTTAGCAATCATTACTTCAATAACAATTTACACTACAACTCTCTCTACACGCAACATTAAAAGCCTATATAAATAAAACAAAAGGATAATTTTACCGCCCTTAATTACTAATCTATACTAACAACTCTAACTTAACAGTCGATAATACAAAAAACAAAAACAGATATACACTACATTGAAACTCTAATTTCTCAATACTTGAATCATAAACCAATTAGAAAGGAATACAAGAAACTAAAGATATAAACAAATTCGTGATATTACATAAATTCAATTTAATAATTAGCTAATTAATTCTCTCGTTTGCATTAGGATATATATAAATGCTTAAACACAAGCAAATTAAGGTCAATATTTAAGGTTAGCTAGCCAGACATTTAACAATTTTTGCAACTAAGATCTCAGGCAAATCTTTTGCAACACTGAAAATATCAAATTTAAAATACAAATAAACATATATGCCATCACTTATGTTCAGAAACAGCATCAGTACATCCACTATTGAAGTATCAATCCTGTATAGCTAACTTAGAGCTCGTACCACACCTGAAGCAGCATCTATAAAACAAACCAACAAAGAATTAGTTCTCATCAAAAGCAGTTTAGTAATAAAATACTTATCTTAAATACACTAGTAGCAGCGTAACCATAAGACTAAGCAATGCACTGATTCTCCCACCAACGAGCACTCCTAACCAAATAACGGCCGAGCCAGCACATATCAGCAGCAGTCTGACGTCATCACCGATCAATCAGACATCGGGCATTTTGCCACTCCAGTGGATTACAACAACAACAAACATAAAACTATACAGGCTAATATTATTAAAACCGAAACGCGAATACGCAAAGCTCTTCCTTTGACTCGTCGCCTAAACAAAACCTATATACATTAATTACATTCCACAAAACATACAAACAAGTTACAAACAAAACAAAAATGCACATGCACAGCCAATTACATATCATATTCTACATCAAAAAAATTATCACATAAATCTACAGTCTCCATCAACAATACACTACATATCTACACTACTACCCTGGCATACGGCATTTATCTGCAGCGCGTCCATTTCTGGAACAGATTGAGCATCCAAACAGAAGTCTCCAGCGCCGCCCAGCAACATTATGTCAACTCCATCCCAGGCCTGCAAGAACATCAACTCCAGCATCATCAGCTAAATAATAAACAGAACACAAAGAATCAATTCCTTAAAATATAAGGTTAAACAGATGCACACTTATCTAAATCACTCCAACTTTGTCCTGCCATACACACTACGCCAATGAAGTCCTGTGTCCGAACAAATCACACTGCGTCGTCCCTCTGACAACAAAAAATTAGAATATTAAATAACAAAAATCAAAATCAGCAAGCTCAAACATTGCACATCCACATTCAATACGCCAACACTCTCGAAACATAACAATACTCAGCGAATTTACGTCACGTCTGCACGACCACAACCTGGGGAAGACCAAAACAATTTTAGTAAATAAAAAATATTACTATTTCTTCTACAATAATAAACGAAATAAACATGCGGATGGCCATTGTTAACTTTTCACCTTGCATTAATGTGCAGCTAATGATGGAATTACCACCAAACTTTTCATGCCGATACTCAACGAAACGCCCTGGAAATGAAACAAAAAATTCAAAAACTGATTCAAATAAGAGGAAATGACTGCCACATTACTAAATTAAATTAAATAAAAATTATAGAAACCAATAAAAAAATATATCTATTACAAATACTACAATACATATGCTTAATACTCCTAAACAAAAATATAACACAAATCATCATATTAATAGCAAAAACAAAATTAATAACTAAAATTTTTTCTTCTACTAAATTAAATTAAATAAAAATAATAGTTTAATAATAGGCCATTGGCACTCCAACTCCCGTATCAGCAACACCTGAAATAAATAAAAGAGCAACACAAAGAATCAATCCAGTCTAGATTAAGTAAACTCAAACACTAATCTAAACACACTTTAATATCAACCTCCCGACGCCGTCCTTCGGAACAACACCATATTGCGAGGATACATGCCCTGTAATAATTAACAAAAAAAAAAATTTTTTTCAAGAACAACACAACATATGTATAATAATGTACACTCACAGTCATAAAATACATCAAATACGCCATCTCTTTTTCGTCAACATACAAGGACCGAATCTTTTCATGGACAGCACCATGAGCCCACCTCACAACCTACGGGAAACAAATAAAATAATAATGATTAATTTCAATACATATAAATATAAATATCTACCAACAAATGCATATGTATGCACAAGAGATGAGCATCTTCAATCTTTCCCGCCGATACCTATCGATTAATCTGAGGCGAAACCCCTGGAATCCAAACATAAAACACCTTAAATATCAAATCTAACAGTCACACAATTCAAATAAATAATATAAATTTCAACAAATACTATTCAACTAACATAATCATTAATCAATAAATAACCTCCCGACCCTCTAAACGAACACCTGCTAACAGCGAACGTCAAAGAACGATATTGCTCTTTGTCTCCCTTACCAACAAAATCTGCTCACACCAAGCAAAGAGAACAGAACTTAGCTGTAACAGCAAGCACAAACTCTTCAATTGTCGCGACAACCTCAATTACTAAAACAACACCGATGCCGACTGCCCGCTCAACACATACAAACACAACGAAAGCTGCGCAGACAGCAAAACAAACCGCAACAAACGAAAACGAAAATGCAAAGCCGGCCATACAGACTGGAATGGATCGCTACATCCAAATCAAACGTAAGCTAAGCCCCCAAAAAATGTAAACAAACCAAAAATCACACGCGCCAACGCCAACACAACTTTAGGCGAAGTACCGAACAATGCCAACAGATTTGACATTTTGGCAGACACTATTGAAGACCTGCCCGTTGAAGCTGATGGAAGCGACAAAAAATAGACCAAAGCCACCACCAATTTTTGTACGTGAGAAAAGCTCTAGTACTTTTGTAAACAATGTAACAAAGCTCATAGGTGACGCAAATTTCCACATAATTCCCTTAGTCAAGGGCAACATCCACGAAACTAAAGTCCAAACCAAGTCTGAACAACACTTCAGAGCCTTAACCAAGTACTTAGATGAAGGGGAAAAAAGCTACTACACATACCAGCTAAAAAGCAGCAAGGGTCTGCAAGTCGTACTAAAGGGCATAGAGCCTGATGTAACACCAGACGAAATAAAGCTGGCGCTACAGGATAAAGGATTTACCGCAAAATCAGTCTTCAACATCTTAAACAAAAATAGACAGCCGCAACCACTCTTCAAGGTGGAACTTGCACCAGAAGCAAAGATGCCAAAAAGAAACGATGTGCATCCAATCTACAAACTGCAATTCTTACTACATCGTAGAATCACCGTAGAAGAGCCCCACAAACGCAACAATCTGGTACAATGTATGAACTGCCAAGAATACGGCCACACAAAGTCTTACTGTAAGCTGCGCCCAGTGTGCGTAGTCTGTGGCGAGCTCCATGACAAAGCCAACTGCAGCGTACCCAAAAAGACTCAAGCGGAAAAAGGTGCGGCAACTGTGGAGGCAATCACACAGCCAACTACAGAGGCTGCCCAGTATACAAAGATCTCAAAAGCCGCATTAACCAGCGCGTAGCCACTGTACGCTCGCAAAACGCACCGATCACAAAAATACCCTCCAAACACAACCCAGAAGTTTTCTTCTCTACCGCAGCCAGATCCTCACTTGGTACAGGATTCGTTACCAAAAACGCGTCATATGCAAGCGCTCTAAGATCAGGTCTAGAGCCCCCAGCCTCCAATGCGCCATGTTCACAATCCAAATATGTGGACTTCAATCCGGTACAAGACAAAAAGCCAACGGAACAACAACAAAACAATTTCGAAGAAATGATACTAACCCTGCAGCAGAGCATGGCGGAGTTTATGGCGTTTATGCGGACAACCATGCAAGATCTAATGCGTAATCAAAACATGTTGATACAATTGCTTGTATCACAACATTCAAAATAATCATCTTCTTGGCCTCGCTAAGAATCTCTACGTGGAACGCCAACGGCGTTTCACAGCACAAACTTGAGCTAGCTCAATTCCTTCTCGAAAAGCACATCGACGTAATGCTACTTTCGGAAACACACCTCACAAACAAATATAACTTCAACATAAAAGGATATATTTTCTACGGAACCAATCACCCAGATGGAAAGGCCCACGGCGGGACCGGGATTTTGATAAGAAGCCGTCTTAAGCACCACTGTCATATTGAGACTGGCAAAAACTATCTGCAAGCAACATCAATAAAAATTCATTTGGACAATGGTAACCAGCTTACCTTAGCCGCTGTTTACTGCCCACCTCGTTTCACTCTGTCTGAAGACCAATTTATGGAATTCTTCAACTCACTTGGAGAACATTTTATAGCAGCCGGGGACTACAATGCCAAGCACACACACTGGGGGTCTCGACTCGTGAATCCAAAAGGAAAACAGCTCTACAACGCCATTATAAAAGCAAACAACAAGCTCGACCACGTTTCTCCTGGCACACCTACATACTGGCCATCTGACCCCAAAAAACTACCTGATCTAATTGATTTCGCAGTCACCAAAAACATTCCCCGTAATCTGATAAGCGCCGAGTGCCTCTCAGACTTATCATCTGACCACTCGCCCCTCCTAATAAATCTGCTCCGACACCCAGAACCAGCAAACCACTCTTACAAGTTGACTTCAGATAAAACCAACTGGCTCATCTACAAAAAATACATAAGCTCACATATTGAGCTTAGCCCACCTCTTGAAGCCGAAGCTGACATTGATAGTTTTGTTAACTCATTGGAGTCAATCATCGTTGCTGCAGCTCGCTGCTCAACGCCGCAAACAGTAAGCAAAATTACAAATCACAAAAAAACCAACCGGCAAATCGAACAACTTGTTCTCGAAAAACGGCGCCTACGGCGAGAATGGCAGTCCTCCAGATCACCGTCGGCGAAACAAAAGTTAAAAGACGCCACACGCAAACTCACAAAGCTTTAAAGCAAGAAGAAGAGCTTGCCCAACGTACTTATATTGAAAAATTATCAACATCCAGTACAAAAAACTCACTGTGGAAAGCTCACCCAACTCTTGGCTCACCCACAGTACCAGTGGTCCCAATTAGAAACCACACAGGTGGCTGGGCCCGTAGCGACAAAAATAGAGCCAGTACATTTGCTACTCATCTTCAAAAAGTCTTCCAACCGAATCCTGCAACAAACACGTTCGAAATTCCGCCCGCAACAGACGACTCCCAGCTTTACCACGCTCCAGTTGTGTTTCGCTCAAACGACATCTCAAAAATCATCAAAGAACATCTGAACCCAAAAAAATCTGCAGGGTGCGACCTAATTACCCCTAAGATGATTATTGAGCTGCCTTACTGTGCCGTATGCAGCATTACCCAGCTCTTCAATGCCATCAACAAACTTGGCTACTTTCCAGGAAGATGGAAAAAGTCAATAATAATAATGATACCTAAGCCGGGAAAAAGATCACACTGTTCCATCGTCGTACAGACCCATAAGCCTTCTATCCTGCTTATCTAAACTTTTTGAAAAATGCCTACTGTCTCTGACTATTACTCCGTTCCTGAACACGCACAACACAATACCAGCTCACCAATTTGGCTTTCGTGAAAAACACGGAACTATTGAGCAAGTTAACCGCATAACATCAGAAATACGAAACGCATTTGAAAAACGGGAATACTGCTCTGCGATATTTCTTGATGTTTCGCAGGCATTTGACAGAGTTTGGCTGGACGGTCTGATGTATAAAATCAAAACAACACTTCCAAACAACACCCACAAACTGCTAGAGTCGTACCTCTACAACAGGAAGTTTGTAGTGAGGTGTAACACTGCGATATCCGACGAACACAGTATTGAAGCCGGTGTCCCACAAGGCAGCGTACTAGGCCCAACACTATACGTCCTATTCACAGCAGACATCCCTACAAGTAGCAACCTGACAGTTTCAACATTTGCGGATGACACAGCTATTCTCAGCCGCTCCAGATGCCCAATCAAAGCATCATCTCAGCTAGCCATCTACCTGGTCGACGTGGAAAAGTGGTTATCCGACTGGCGTATAAAGGTAAACGAACAAAAATGCAAGCAAGTAACTTTCACCCTCAACAGGCAAGATTGTCCACCGCTCACGCTGAACAACGTCGCACTTCCAACAGCAAACGAAGTGACGTACCTGGGAGTACATCTCGATAGAAGACTAACTTGGCGCCGACACATCGAAGCCAAGAGAACTCACTTAAAACTGAAGGCCAACAGCCTTCATTGGCTTATCAACTCCCGCTCACCACTTAGCTTGGACTTCAAGGTGCTACTCTACAACTCAGCGCTAAAACCAATCTGGACTTACGGCTGCCAGCTATGGGGAAATGCCAGCAACAGCAACATCGATATCATTCAGAGAGCCCAGACGAAGATATTGAGAACTATCACCGGGGCACCGTGGTATGTTCGAAACGCCAACATTCACAAAGATCTAAACGTGCCACCTGTAAAAGACGAAATTGCGGAAAATAAGGAAAAGTACCTTAACAAGCTATCAACGCATCCTAACCAGCTTGCGAGGAGGCTAACTAGGCTAAGCAGCCGATCACGCCTACGTCGAAACGACTTGCCAACCCAGCAGTAATTTTTGTTTAGGGCCGCTTTTATAATACAGTTCAAGAAATGTACTGATAATTAGTATTTACACGTAAGATTTGATAACTTGTTGTTAGTTTTCGGTATTGAAAAGATTCAACAAATAAAAGCTACAAACTGAAAAAAAAAAAAATAAATAATAAAAAATAAATTAAAAAATCATTACACAGTAATAAATAAACCACCCCCCGCATGCTCGCCCCGAGTCATCAGCAATACGAAAATCAACTTGCTCCTCATTTAAGGAGCACCTTTTGAGCCACAAGCATACTTTCGGGCGCCACCTACGCAGTCCTGCCGCCCCTCCAATTCTCAACCAGTTCTGCCAGTCATCCCGGTGCAAGGTGGACCAGTGCTGTAGACACGCCTAAATACATTCTTCCAAGGCAACTATACCCACTGCTCGATCACAAGATGACCATCACCTCTGCCGGCCCTTCGTCATCGACCAACCTTCCTTGGCCCTCAACAGATGTTAGCTTCCACCAGAACTCTCTGCTATGATCATAATGCGCAATACATTGTATATTAACGACCTCCATCTTCACCACAATTTAAACCAATAGCCCCACAGTCACCACCATGGGAGCAAATTAAAACAAATTTATTTGTCAAAACTGTTCCAAAAACAAACTCCCCACATAAATAATACCCTACCTCCTTTTCTCACGATTATGTTAAGTAACTGAATTGTTTGCCATTATTCTTTGTATCTAGATTAAGTAACTTTGGCAGAGCACCCTACGACAGATATATTTATCAAAACTGTTCCAAAAACAAAAAAAAATTTCCCACACCCACTTTTTAAATCAATTTTGAGTAATTAAATAATATAAATAAATTGTTTGCCATTAAATTGTACATAGATTAAGTAGATCAATTCAACTCAATTTGCACCCTTCCTTCCATCTCGAAACTATAATAAGTAATTAAACAAAATTGTTTGCCATTAATAAATTGTATTTAGGTTAAGTAGATAATAAGAAAAATTGTAACTAATATTTATAAGTTGCTCCATGAGTAATATAAATAAATATAAAATTTACTTCATTTCTCGTCGCTCTTTGCTAAGCGAGCAATGGAATATCCTTCGAGGATTACACCGTCATGTTTTGTACGACCATATCCACGAAGATCCCCAACATTCCTTATGTTTTGGAACTACGGACCATGTGTCGTGCAGCCATATGACCCATCGATGCGTTGACGATCCAGCCATAGCAACAGCAACGAAGACAACAACAACCAACGCCAGCCAGCTCATCAGAACAGCAGCCATATCTCGTCGTGGATTGCTGAGCGAACACCGCAATATCCTGGTAGGCTATAAATTTGACCGCACCGTTTTGTATTGTACGACCAGGTTCGAGAAGATCCTCAACAGTCCCTATGTTTTGGAACTATGGACCGAATGTCGTACAGCCATTGACACATCGATGCGTAGACGAACCAGCAACAACAACAGAGATTCTAATCTGGGCCTGAATGCCGATAGGCTGCAGATGTTGACCTACAAAATGTGTCACATGTACTTCAACTACTCGAGAACACTTCGTGTGCCGGATGCCTGCCAATATGCCCACAAATTGGCATTCCTGATTGCCGAAAGTGTTCACCGTGCAGCCTCATCTGGTTTGGAAAATGAACTTTATTTTTGATCAGGTTCACGGAGGAGACTATTAGCTATCTCTGCCCGCAGTGATACTGCGCCAATGATGAAGCTAAGCAGCATGCAGCCGCGCCAATAAAATGTCCGCAACAGCCATTCCAGCCTTGACGATAACTCGAGACTTCATGCGGACAAATTACAGCAGCAACAACAACAACAGCAGCAACCAGCCGCATGAGGCGCCATCGCACACAAACATCCATTGATAGCCCCACTGAGGATTCATGAGGAAACCGCACCAGCAACAAGGCACTGTACTGAGAATGTTATCCACATCAACATAGCTCCAGTAACAACAACAATCAGCCAGCATGGATGCAGACCCCATAATCAAGGCATCACTACACCGGCAGTAATGCGACATATACCAGCTAACAAACTAGGAGTTAGTTTTACCATCCTCAACTGTCCTTCAAAAATGGAGACAAGCGGAAACAACAGCAGCAGCATATAATGCGCCAATTAAATCACTGCAGCAGCCATTCCAGCCTTGATAAGGCCTCAATATTTCGTGCGGACAAATCCTAGCACGGCAGCAGCAGCATCAGCAACAACAGCAGAAACCAGCCGCAGGAAGTTCCATCGCAGACTCACTAGCCAATCAAACAGCTATTTGAGTTCTGCAGTGATGATCCCTGCTAAGCTCAACATTCGCCTTGCGGTGTTTGAAGCCACAGCCACAACAACACATCAGACCGGTTATGATCAACTGATAGCCCAGCTGGACCAATGCAGCAGCAGCAGCAACAACATGACCACCTATTCAGAACCAAGACACCACAAGCAACAGCAGTAAACTACACGCAGTAAACTACACTCACCCTACAACATCAACAACACGCAGCAGCAACAACAACACGCAGCAGCAACAACAACCAACACCAGCTTTACCAGGGCACTGCCCACACGAACATAGCGACGCCTGAATTGCGAGCCACCACATAATCTACAAGCAATGAACCGCTGCCGGGCCCGGTGTTTGCCGCTGCCGGGCCCGGTGTTCGCCGGGTCGCAAGGCAGCGGCACCAACAGCAGAAGAAACAACAGCGATCAGGAGTCAGCAGCCATCTTAAATTTAATTACCATTTAATATTAACATAAACTAAATTTAGACTTAAGTTTACTAACAAACATTGTCTACTTTTAGTTCCATTTTATGACTGAAAGGTGCCCTTCGGGTACCAAAAGCTGTCAATAAATTGAAATTCAAAAAAAAAAAAAAAGGAAGCGGCAAACAGAGGACTCCACCATTGCCACAGCAATCGCCACAGCAAATGATGGAGCCCTCTGTAGGCCGTTCTCCAAAGTCGAGACTCCCAGCCCAGACAACACCCAAAAATACGCCAATCTCAAGATGCCTGCAACAGTTGCGTCCACAGCAGGGAACGCCCACATCTCAGCAACTCAACCAGCAACAACAGCAACGCATCCAGCAACAACAACACAGCGACCAGGCCCAGCAACAGTCACCTGAATCTCCCGTTGTAGAGAAATCTCATATCGGCTGCATACCGCCATCTTCACAGCTCTCCCACCAGCCACAAAATCCCTCTCTCTCCACGGAGTCATACACGCCCCAGGGCATATTGAATCAGCCAATTAACTCCAGTGCCGCAATCGCAGCCGCCAACACAGCAAAGTCAGACCTTGGTGCAGACAGCTCTGCGTGGCAAATCCTTGCATGCCTCGGCCAAGGCCCCGCCAATCTTCATTAAGCAGGGAGACAACGTCCAGCTAATTCTCAGCACACTTTTAAGCTCACAGGTCCCATTCTCTCTCAAAGCCCTCAATGTTTCAGATAGTAGTACTAGAATCCAATTTGGTGACATAGAATCCCATACTAGGGCCCTGCAAGTGCTCCTCGAGCACAATATTGCGTTGTACACGCACCAGTCCCCAGGCAACAAGGGTCTCCGGGTCATAATCAAACAACTTCATGCTTCTACGCCATACAGCCAAATACGTGCCCATCTCGCCAAAGTAGGTTTTACCGCACGTTATATTGCAGTTCAGAAGCATAGGGTTACAGGGGGGCCCGCCAACACGTTCGAAGTTAAGTTGGCCAACTGAAGCAGCGATGACAATGAACGGATTCTCGGCCTCACCGAACTGTGCGGACAGCAAATCTTTGTTGAACGACTAGTAGGTAGGACGGAACCGGTTCAATGCCACCGCTGCCAAATGTTCGGCCACTCAAAGAACTACTGCCGTAGGTCTTTTGTATGCTTAAAATGTGCTGGGGCACACGCCACAACAGAGTGTACTAAAGCCAGAAACGCCCCTGGGAAATGCGCTTACTGTAAAGGTGGAAATATAGCCAGTTATAAAGGCTGTCCAGTTTTTAAGAGTAAGTAAGCCATCAACTAATCAACAGCCAAAAACGCAGCATGGCCAACAACAGCAAACGAGTAGTGCATATCACCTTCAACAGCTGACTCCATTGCAGCAGCAAGGAGAGCAACAACAGTTGTTGACGGAAGCCATTCAGGAGCTAGTTTCCATCAAAAGTGCCATCGCCATACTTGACGAAAAAATATGCAATCTGCATGCTCTAGTCAACGATCGCCTTCCACTGCAATAAAATAAAACACACAGCCATTTCAAATGATGAATTTATAGAAAAAAGCCCAAAAAAAGGCATAAAAAAGAGGAAAGAAAAAAAAGCCAAAAAATATCAAAGAAAAAATTAAAAAGCCATTAAAAAACTCTATTCTATAAAATAAACATTGCCAATCTCTGAAAAAATCCAAAAAATATTTAAAAAAGGCTAAAAAAAGGCCTAACAAAAGGCTATACAAAAAAGGCCAAAATAACGCCAATTCAATGCTAAATTGGGCAGAAAATCATAAATAAAAAATAGCTAAACAAGCCAAAAATGAAAAAAACAGCTTAAAAAAAATTGCTCATCACTGGCATGCACGGGCATCCCTGATGGTGCCGGGCCCCGACTGGCCGTGGTGAAGTGTGCCCCCTCTCAGCCACCAATTGGTTTGCTTTTAAGGACATTGCCTACTTTCGGTATGCAGTGCAGCTGAGCCAAGCGCATTTCACATGCTTGAGACATGCAATTCCCAAGCGGTTCTGGCAGGCAGCCAGGCTTAACCCCGGTCAGCCCGGGCTCTAATTGGTGCGAAGTGTAGCCTTCTTGGTTACCTTCATTTGAGTTGCCATATGACCTAAACATACTCTAACCGAGGAGAATATCTTTGGAGCGAGTGCTTTGGGCATTATTTTTGATTAATAACTCTGCCAAGGCATTGCATGGCCACTTTTTTTTCATGATGCGTCCCCTACAAAGGGCGTAAATATAAATGCCAAAACCCTCTCTCCTGAGAAGTGGAAGGCCACTTTTTGATTATGATGCGACCCCCACAAAGGGCGTATAAATAAATGCCAAGGCCCCTCTCTCCGGAGCAGTGTAAGGCCTATTTTGTTTATGGTGCGGCCCCTACAAGGGCGCGCTCGAATAAATGCCAAAGCCCCTGCCTCAAATGATAGATACTCAAGACCCTGACATCTATAAAGTACTTTTGACTAACAAAAATAAACTAACAGGAAAAATATACATCATCCAGCCATCCATAAATTGCTAAACTGTATCACTGGTTAAGCTAGTCCTAGTTTTAGTTATAAGCCAAAGATGTCAGGACCACACCAGGAGGAGGCGTGTCCCACTGATCTAGCGGCGATCCAGCAAAAGCAGCAACATCAAAAACAACAAAAATCAAACCCAGCCGGCTCCAAAGCGAGACAGTGCAGCAGCCATACCTTCAAGCAAGACGCAGGGCACAGCGTCAACAACAACAATATCCAGTGTGCTCGCGATTCAACCAGCGACATTATCCAGCAGCAACAACAGCGACTACAACAGTAACCAACACCAGCTGGCACATCAGAGGGACGGAGCAGCAGCCATTTCTCGTCGTTTGCCGAGCGAACATCGCAATATCCTTGGATATATATTTGATGCCACTGTCTTGTATTGTACGACCAGGCTCGCGAAGATCCTCAACAGTCCCTATGCTTTGGAACTATGGACCAAGTGTCGTACAGCCATTGACCCATCGATACTTAGACGACCCAGCAAAAGCAACAGCAACGATGACAACAACAACCAGCGCCAGCAAGCACATCAGAGCAGAAGCCATTCTCCACCTCAGGCTAGAGCAAGACTCGGGGAACAGCAACAACAGGACAGCAACAACAACAGCCAGCAGACATACAGTTTACCCTCCTCATGTATGCAGCCAAAGCCACCCAGCAAAACAGGAGACTAGCAGTTATCGTTGCTCGCAGTGATACTGCGCCAATTATAATGAAATAAAAATCACGAGCCTGACCTAATTCCTACTCATCTTTCTAGATCAGATGTCACACAAATGCGGCAATGATCTATTGAAAGCAGCAGCAGCGACGGCAAACCAACACCAGCCTCGCAACAGAGGAGAGTACAGGCAATCATTTCTCCATTTGATACCTGAGCAAGATCCAGGGCACTGGAACAACAACAACATCCAGCATGCTTGCCAATCAAACTAGCTGATCTCCAATGCGACCCACTCATGTGATGACATCCAGCAGCAACAACAACAGCGATTTCAAAAATAACAACACCAGCTGGCACACGAGAGGGACGGAGCAGCAGCCATTTCTCGTCGCTCTTTGCTACGCGAGAAACGCAATATCCTTCGAGGATGGCACCGTCTTGTTTTGTACGACCATATTCACGAAGATCCCCAACATTTCTTATGTTTTGGAACTACGGACCATGTGTCGTGCAGCCATATCGACCCATCGATGCGTTGACGATCCAGCCATAGCAACAGCAACGAAGACAACAACAACCACCGCCAGCCAGCACATCAGAGCAGAAGCTATTCTCCACCTCAGGCTAGAGCAAGACTCGGGGCACAGCAACAAAAACAGGGCAACAACAACAACAGCCAGCAGACATACAGTACGCCCTCCTCTTGTATGAAGCCAAAGCCAGCCAGCAAATCAGGAGATTAGCAGATATCCCTGCTCACAGTGATACTGCGACAATTACGACAAAATAAAAAATTACGAGCCTGTACTAATTCCAGCTCTTTGTAGATCAGATGACGCATCGATGCGTTGACGATCCAGCCATAGCAACAGCAACGAAGACAACAACAACCAACGCCAGTCAGCACATCAGAGCAGCAGCCATATCTCGTCGTGAATTGCTGATTGTACACCGCAATATCCTTGTAGGATATATATTAGACGGCACCGTCTTGTATTGTACGACCAGGTTCGAGAAGATCCTCAACAGTCCCTATGTTTTGGAACTATGGACCGAATGTCGTACAGCCATTGACACATCGATGCGTAGACGACACAGCAACAACAACAGAGATTCTAATCTGGGCCTGAATGCCGATAGGCTGCAGATGTTGACCTACAAGATGTATCACATGTACTTCAACTACTCGAGAACACTTCGTGTGCCGGATGCCGGCCAATATGCCCACAAATTGGCATTCCTGATTGCCGAAAGTGTTCACCGTGCACCCTCATCTGGTTTGGAAAATCAACTTTACTTTTTATCAGGGGCACGGAGGAGACTAGCAGTTATCTCTGCCCGCAGTGAGTTTGCGCCAATGATGAAGCTAAGCAGCATGTAGCCACGCCAATCAAATGTCCGCAGCAGCCTTTCAGCCTTGACGATAACGCGAGACTTCATGCGGACAAAATACAGCAGCAACAACAACAACAGCAGCAACCAGCCGCATGGGGCGCCATTGACACAAACAGCCATCGAGAGCTCCATTGAGGATTCATGAGGAAACCGCACCAGCAACAAGGCACTGTACTGAGCATGTTTTCCACATCAACATAGCTCTAGTAAATAACAACACTCAGCCAGCATGGATGCAGACCTCATAATCAAGGCCTCGCTACGCCAGCAGGCGGCACACAGCAACAGCAGCTGCGTATAGCTGCGCCAATCAAATCACCGCAGCAGACAGGATGATGCCTTGAGATTTTGCGCGGACAAATCATACCACGGCAGCAGCAGCAGAAACCAGCCGCAGGAAGTTCCATCGCAGACTCATTAGCCAAATCAAACAGCTATTTGAGCTCTGCAGTGATGATCCCAGCTAAGCTCAACATTCGCCTTGCGGTGTTTGAAGCCACAGCCACAACAACACATCAGACCGGTTATGATCAACTGATAGCCCAGCTGGACCAATGCAGCAGCAGCAGCAACAACATGACCACCTTTTCAGAACCAAGACACCACAAGCAACAGCAGTAAACTACACGGTAGCAAACGGCCCAACAGTAGCAGTAGCAGCAACAACAGCCGTTCTTTGCCATGCGTTAGTTTTACGCCACCAATTACGTTACACACCAGACTAGTCCTCGGGTGGCCACGTCAATGCCGTATGATGCGAGCCCACTACAGCCATCACAGGTGCCATTGTCTGGATGGCCAGATGATCGACCTCCCCTAGCCAGACAGGATAAGCCGGACACTGGATCTGACAGCGGTGGCATCAAGTATGGCGCCATCAATCACCAAAATAAATGGCTTGCATCAGCCTAGCAACCTGGCCACCATTCAAGACGGCGCCACATCAGCAACATCAACCCGCAAGCAGCAACAGCAACTGCAACCAACACCAGCCACCTCAACATGGGAATATTCTAGCAGTCATATTGACCGTTATTTAGTGACGAGCAACAACTAGGAGCCGGCACGCCAAACAAAAAACACCACCCTGAACAACAGCAGTATAGCCAGCCACAAAATGGCAACAAACAACAACAACAGCAGCATGTTACTGCGCCAATCAAAATACCGCAGCAGCCATCACAGATATCGTGCGGACAAATCGCAGCATTATAGCAGTGGCAACTGCAGCAACAACAATCCAGTCGCAGGACGTGCCACTGCAGTCCCTCCAGCTAATCAAACAGCTTTTTGAGTTCTGCAGTGATGATCCCTGCTAAGCTCAACATTCGTCTTGCGGTATTTGAAGCCACAGCCACCACATCAAATCAGATATTACCAGCAACAAAGCCTACAACATCAACAACACGCAGCAGCAACAACAACACGCAGCAGCAACAACAACCAACACCAGCTTTACCAGGGCACTGCCCACACGAACATAGCGACGCCTGAATTGCGAGCCACCACATAATCTACAAGCAATGAACCGCTGCCGGGCCCGGTGTTTGCCGCTGCCGGGCCCCGGTGTTCGCCGGGTCGCAAGGCAGCGGCACCAACAGCAGAAGAAACAACAGCGATCAGGAGTCAGCAGCCATCTTAAATTTAATTACCATTTAATATTAACATAAACTAAATTTAGACTTAAGTTTACTAACAAACATTGTCTACTTTTAGTTCCATTTTATGACTGAAAGGTGCCCTTCGGGTACCAAAAGCTGTCAATAAATTGAAATTCAAAAAAAAAAAAAAAAAAAGGGGAAGCGGCAAACAGAGGACTCCACCATTGCCACAGCAATCGCCACAGCAAATGATGGAGCCCTCTGTAGGCCGTTCTCCAAAGTCGAGACTCCCAGCCCAGACAACACCCAAAAATACGCCAATCTCAAGATGCCTGCAACAGTTGCGTCCACAGCAGGGAACGCCCACATCTCAGCACCATCTGCAGAAGCAACAGCAACTCAACCAGCAACAACAGCAACGCATCCAGCAACAACAACACAGCGACCAGGCCCAGCAACAGTCACCTGAATCTCCCGTTGTAGAGAAATCTCATATCGGCTGCATACCGCCATCTTCACAGCTCTCCCACCAGCCACAAAATCCCTCTCTCCACGGAGTCATACACGCCCCAGGGCATATTGAATCAGCCAATTAACTCCAGTGCCGCAATCGCAGCCGCCAACACAGCAAAGTCAGACCTTGGTGCAGACAGCTCTGCGTGGCAAATCCTTGCATGCCTCGGCCAAGGCCCCGCCAATCTTCATTAAGCAGGGAGACAACGTCCAGCTAATTCTCAGCACACTTTTAAGCTCACAGGTCCCATTCTCTCTCAAAGCCCTCAATGTTTCAGATAGTAGTACTAGAATCCAATTTGGTGACATGGAATCCCATACTAGGGCCCTGCAAGTGCTCCTCGAGCACAATATTGCGTTGTACACGCACCAGTCCCCAGGCAACAAGGGTCTCCGGGTCATAATCAAACAACTTCATGCTTCTACGCCATACAGCCAAATACGTGCCCATCTCGCCAAAGTAGGTTTTACCGCACGTTATATTGCAGTTCAGAAGCATAGGGTTACAGGGGGACCCGCCAACACGTTCGAAGTTGAGTTGGCCAACTGTAGCAGCGATGACAATGAACGGATTCTCGGCCTCACCGAACTGTGCGGACAGCAAATTTTTGTTGAACGACTAGTAGGTAGGACGGAACCGGTTCAATGCCACCGCTGCCAAATGTTCGGCCACTCAAAGAACTACTGCCGTAGGTCTTTTGTATGCTTAAAATGTGCTGGGGCACACGCCACAACAGAGTGTACTAAAGCCAGAAACGCCCCTGGGAAATGCGCTTACTGTAAAGGTGGACATATAGCCAGTTATAAAGGCTGTCCAGTTTGTAAGAGTGAGCATGCCAAGCTCATGTCTGACCGCCTCAAACACGAATATAAGGCTACAACGCATGCCAAGACAATCGAGGCGGATCAACTAATCAACAGCCAAAAACGCAGCATGGCCAACAACAGCAAACGAGTACACCCAGTAGACGCAGCCATCATCAACAACAACAAATGCGCACATTATCCAGCCGACGCAGCCAGCAACAACAGCAGCAGACACCCCAGCAACAACAACAACAGCAGTCATTCTCGTCTAGAAGACGTGCATATAACCTTCAACAGCTGACTCCTTTGCAGCAGCAAGGACAGCAACAACAGTTGTTGACGGAAGCGATTCAGGAGCTAGTTTCCATCAAAAGTGCCATCGCCATACTTGACGAAAAAATATGCAATCTGCATGCTCTAGTCAACGATCGCCTTCCACTGCAATAAAATAAAACACACAGCCATTTCAAATGTTGAATTTATAGAAAAAAGTGCGGCCCCTACAAGGGGCGCACGAATAAATGCCAAAGCCCCTCCCTCAAATGATAGATACTCAAGACCCTGACATCGATAAAGTACTTTTGACTAACTAACTAGGCACTTACAAAAATAAACTAACAGGAAAAATATACATCATCCAGCCATCCATAAATTGCTAAACTGTATCACTGGTTGAGCTAGTCCTAGTTTTAGTTATAAGCCAAAATCATACCAGATGTCAGGACCACAACAGGAGGAGGCGTGTCCCACTGATCTAGCGGCGATCCAGCAAAAGCAGCAACAGCAAAAACAACAAAAATCAAACCCAGCCGGCTCCAAAGCGAGACAGTGCAGCAGCCATACCTTCAAGCAAGACGTAGGGCACAGCGTCAACAACAACAATATCCAGTGTGCTCGCGATTCAACCAGCGACATTATCCAGCAGCAACAACAGCGACTACAACAGTAACCAACACCAGCTGGCACATCAGAGGGACGGAACAGCAGCCATTTCTCGTCGTTTGCCGAGCGAACATCGCAATATCCTTGGATATATATTTGATGCCACTGTCTTGTATTGTACGACCAGGCTCGCGAAGATCCTCAACAGTCCCTATGCTTTGGAACTATGGACCAAGTGTCGTACAGCCATTGACCCATCGATACTTAGACGACCCAGCAAAAGCAACAGCAACGATGACAACAACAACCAGCGCTAGCAAGCACATCAGAGCAGAAGCCATTCTCCACCTCAGGCTAGAGCAAGACTCGGGGAACAGCAACAACAGGACAGCAACAATAACAGCCAGCAGACATACAGTTTACCCTCCTCATGTATGCAGCCAAAGCCACCCAGCAAAATCAGGAGACTAGCAGTTATCGCTGCTCGCAGTGATACTGCGCCAATTATAATGAAATACAAATCACGAGCCTGTACTAATTCCAACATACCGTTGTAGATCAGATGTCACGCAAATGCGGCAATGATCTATTGAAAGCAGCAGCAGCGACGGCAAACCAACACCAGCCTCGCATCAGAGGGAAGTATAGGCAGTCATTTCTCCATTTGATACCTGAGCAAGATCCAGGGCACTGGAACAACAACAACAACCAGCATGCTTGCCAATCAAACTAGCTGATCTCCAATGCGACCCACTCATGTGATGACATCCAGCAGCAACAACAACAGCGATTTCAAAAATAACAACACCAGCTGGCACACGAGAGGGACGGAGCAGCCGCCACTTCTCGTCGCCCTTTGCTAAGCGAACAACGCAATATCCTTTGAGGATGGCACCGTCTTGTATTGTACAATCAAATCCAAAAAGATCCCCAACATTCCTCATGTTTGGGAACTATGGACCATGTGTCGTGCAGCCATATGACCCATCGATGCGTTGACGATCCAGCCATAGCAACAGCAACGAAGACAACAACAACTAACGCCAGCCAGCACATCAGAACAGCAGCCTTATCTCGTCGTGGATTGCTGAGCAAACGCCGCAATGTCCTGGTAGGATATATATTAGACGGCACCGTCTTGTATTGTACGACCAGGTTCGAGAAGATCCTCAACAGTCCCCATGTTTTGGAACTATGGACCATGTGTCGTACAGCCATTTACATATCGGGCCTGGTTGCCGATAGGGTGCAGATTTTGACCTACAAGATGTGTCACATGTACTTCAACTACTCGAGAACACTTCGTGTGCCGGATGCCTGCCAATATGCCCACAAATTGGCATTTCTGATTACCGAAAGTGTTCACCGTGCACCCTCATCTGGTTTGGAAAATCAACTTTACTTTTTGATCAGGGGCACGGAGGAGACTTGCAGTTATCTCTGCCCGCAGTGATTTTGCGCCAATGATGAAGCTAAGCAGCATGTAGCTGCGCCAATCAATCAGCCGCAGCTGCCATCCCAGCCTTGACGATAACTCGAGACTTCATGCGGACAAATTACAGCAGCAACAACAACAACAGCACCAACCAGCCGCATGGGGTGCCATCGCACACAAACAGTCATTAAAAGCCTTATTGAGGATTCTGGAGGAAACCGCACCAGCAACAAGGCACTGTTCTGAGCTGTTGTCCACATCAACATCGCTCCAGCAACAAGAACAATCAGCCAGCATGAATGCAGACCTCACAATCAAGGCCTCTCTACGCCAGCAGGCGGCATACAGCAACAACATCAGCAGTATATAGGTGCGCCAATCTAATTCACCGCAGCAGCCATGTTGATGCCTTGAGACCCCGTGGGACAAATCATACCACAGCAGCAGCAGAAACCAGCCGCAGGAATTTCCATCGCAGACTCACTAGCCAAATCAAACAGCTATTTGAGTTCTGCAGTGATGATCCCTGCTAAGCTCAACATTCGCCTTGCGGTGTTTGAAGCCACAGCCACAACAACAACATCAGATCGGTTATGATCAACAGATAGCCCAGCTGGACCAATGCAGCAGCAGCAGCAACAACATGACCGGCTATTCAGAGCCAAGGCAGTCACCACAAGCAACAGCAGAAAACCACGCGCAAGCAAGCGGTCCAACAGTAGAAGCAACAACAGCCGTTCTTTACCATGCGCCAGGTTTACGCCACCAATGATGTTACACACCACACTAGTCCTAGTCCTACAGCCATCACAGGTGCCATTGTGTGGATGGCCAGATGATCGACCTCCCCTAGATAAACAGGATAGGCCGGACACTGGACCTGACAGCGGTGGCATCAAATATGGCGCGAGCAATCAGCAAAACAAATGGCGCTTGCATCAGCCTAGCAATTTGGCCACCATTCAACGACGGCGCCACATCAGCAATATCAACCCGCAGGCAGCAACAACAACTGCAGACTATTGTTGCAGACATGTTGACCACTATTAAGTGACGAGCAAACACTTGGTGGCGGCACGCCAAACAAAACACCACCCAGCAACAACAAGAGCAACAACAGCAGCATGTTACTGCGCCAATCAAAATACCGCAGCAGCCACAACAGATATCGTGCGGACAAATCGCAGCATTGCAGCAGTGACAACTGCAACAACAACAATCCAGTCGCAGGACGTGCCATTGCATTCTCTACAGCTAATCAAACGGCTATTTGAGTTCTGCAGTGATGATCCCTGCTACGCTCAACATTCGCCTTGCGGTGTTTGAAGCCACAGCCACTTCACCGGTTCGGACATTACCAACAACCAAGTCTTCAACAACAACAATGGTATCAGCAGCAACAACTATCAACACCTGCTCTTCACCACAGCAACAAACCAGCTATGTATATGGCAACATTAAATTGCAACCCAGTTTTAAACAATACACTGCCTCATACAGACGAGCGCCATCCGCAACAACAACAACACGCAACAGCAAACATTCATCACCAGCTTTTCCAGGGCATCGCCCCAACAAACATTGGGACACTGAATTGCGAGCCACCAAATCATCTACAAGCGAAAAAACCGCTGCCGGGGGGCCCGGTGGTTGACTTCCCCATGCTGGCAAGAGGAGGGCAGCCGCCGGACCGCAAGGCAGCAGCACCAGCAGCAGAAGAAACAACAGCGATCAGGAGTCAGCAGCAACCTAATTTTAATTACCACCTAATATAACATAAACTAACTTTAGACTTAAGTTTACTAACAAACA
>JAECXB010000520.1:0-40123 GCA_018151435.1 Zaprionus africanus | reverse complement strand
CCCTTTTCGCGAAACATTATATGTTGTAGGTGTGTATGAGTTCAGTCATGCAGTGCTGCTAGATGTTTGGAGCAACAACAGACACGATGCAGACGCTGTTAACAGCTGTATTTTGCAAAACATTGAAGAGAATTATGTGACTAATGAAGAAAAGATTAAAATTTCAAAGAAAGTGAACCAATTTATTGCTTATGTGAACAAGCACTTAAGGAAATGCAATCGAATGTTGGAGCGATTCAAACAAAATCATTCATTGTGGCTTGCGGCTAAAATTGTTGTCGTTATTGATAAGCCAGAAGTGACACTATCTAAACCTGGTCGAAAGCAGTTAACATATGAAGATGATTTGGACTACAAAATCATTTACAATTTTTATATAATATTGATTTCAATTTCTTGTGAGCAAATGATTGATGCGGAAAAATTGAAATCACTATGCCATTCTACTTTTAATTTATACATAGAACAATATTCTTGGTACCCAATGTCCCCAACTGTCCACAAAATATTGGTACATGGATATCAAACTGTAAACCAATTTATTGTTCCTGTTGGTGTCCTCGGAGAAAACGCATCAGAAGCGCGCAACAAACTTTATAAGAGCAAAAATCTCACGCTAGGAAATGTAGCCGACTAGCAAACATTACAGATGTGTTCAATAGAGCAATGGATTCATCTGATCCTTTGCTTTCAAGTCTTTGTTTAAGAGATAGAAGAAATTTTGGAAAAAAGAAACTCCTCCCAAAAGAAGTAATAGATATTCTTCAAAATCCGGATGCAGAACTTTATAAATTTAGTTATCAATCTTATAATGAAGAAGAAGAAGTGGAAGTGGAAGACGAATTCAATTGCCTAAATATATTTTTAGAGCAGGAAGTTGAAGACGATCAATAAACTTAATAAAATATAAAAAATTTGTTGAATTTTATCTCATAATAATGGTTTTTGCATCTTGTGCCCTCACTTCGCTCCCACGCCAATCCTCCAGGGATGACACTTTCGGATCCACCGGTTGCACCACAGACAGATTAACACCCACACCTCCATCGCCCCTCGTCCATCTCCCTTTAAAACCACTTTCATTTGTATCTTAATACATATGTACATTCACTTTATTATCAAGGGTTGTTTTTGTGAGCGGAGGTGGAGGCGTGGTCAGATCAAAAAATAAAGAATTCCGAACTTCTATTTAAATCCTAATAATACATATAAAAAAACGCAAGTCTCTATCTTTAAAATTGTAATTAATACCAAAATTTCGGGCTTTTTACCCATAGTGCATGGTCGCACTTCGCTGCTCGGCTCTGCTGCTCGCCTATCGCCGCTGCCAGGCTGGCGCCGTCGCTTCAAAATTGTCGCAATCCCGTTGCCTGTGTGCAGCTGCAGTCTATGCGCGAGCTCTGGGTACCCAGGCACCGTTACTTGTGCGCGTGCTATTTGGCTCGAGTTATGCACAAGCTCTGGGTACAGAGGCACCGTTACTTGTGTGCGTCCTATTTTGCTTGTTATGCTGGGCGCCGAATGCTGGAGGGTTTGCGTGTGTTGCGTGCCCTTTTCATTGCCTTTGCCTACGCTCCTGTCTGTCTCGCTGCCTATGATTTTTTGCCGTTGGCTTCTGCCTCTGGGGTATATACGACTTAAAGTAACCTTATATTTATATTTGAAATTAAAATAACAATTATGTGAGCCGCTTCGTGCAGCGTCACAGGTTGGATTTTCCAAAAGCGCAATAACTTCTGTAGGAAGTGATTGTTTTTAGGCAGTTTTGGTGTATTATGTTTATTCAAGCTTGAAATTAGAGGGTCGGATGAGTCAATAGATCTATAAAAACGTCAGTTATATTATTTAGCCTGGAATTTTTTCTAGTATGGGAATGTCGGTCCATTTTATTGAGTTTGTTGCGTGCCTCTGAGGCATTTTCGCCCAGGCACCCAACAGGAACTACAAACTGATCCATAATATCTGATCCGTGAACTATAATCTTGTGAACTGTTGGGGACATTGGGTACCATGGATACGCCTGCATATACAATAAAAATGTATCGTCAAACAATGTGATTTCTGCAAAAAGTTTGGTATTTGCAAAGATTCGCCTCGCCGTATTCCCATCGTTGCTGTTACCAAATCCATTCTATTTATTTATTTATATGAAAGTTAATTATAATATAAAATTAAGATTAACTTATTATTAAAGCACTGGCTGCTAAGGCCTTCGGCGGAGTGTGTTTTTTAAATTACTTAACTAATTTTATATTTACAGTTTACTATTTACAGTTGTTTATATTTAAATTTATTTACATATTTACGTTCTCAATTGTGTTTTTATTATTTTCATATTAAGTGGTATCTGATAATTTGAGGAATTTGATTATTGTGGATATATTTTCAGGGGTTGGGTTTTCTAGGGTCATTATGGGGCATTTGTTTTGGAAGGTTTGGTTTCTGAGGTGTGATGTTGCGGGACAGTTTTTTAGGATATGTTTTATTGTGAGTTCTGTTGTTGTGTGGCAGTTTGGGCATGGTTGGATGTTGTTGGGGTTGTAGTAGTGTTGATGTGTAAATTTTGTGTGTCCTAGTCTAAGTCTCACTATTTTTATTTGGTCAATGCGTGCGTAATTCTTTTGCTTGAGTGATTTTAGATATTCACCTGTGTGAATTAAGTTTGTGTTTAATTGTTTGTACCATGTGTTGGAGAATTCTATGTTATGTTTAAGTTGCTGATCTATTTTGTTCTTAAGAAACTTGTTTATATCTGTTGTGTTGAAGTTGTTTGAGTAGTGAAGGGGCATTGTAATTGTTGTTTTAGCTGCATTGTCGGCTAGTTCGTTACCTTGTATGCCGCTGAGGCTGGGGACCCAGAGTAGTTTTATTTTGGGGGCAGTGTTGGTAAGGAGGGTTCTAATTGTTTTGGGATATATGTTGTTATTATTGATGTTGCTAATGGATTTTAAGGATGAAAGTGAGTCCGAGCAAATTGTAAATTTTCCTTTGCGTTTTTGGACTATTTTTATTGCATCTAGGATAGCTATGGTTTCGGCTGAAAGGATTGATGAAAAGTGGGGTAGTATTATTCCCCTTTTTAAAATTTAGTTTCGGTGGTGATGGCAAAGGTGGAAGTGTTATTTTGTAACGAGCCATCGGTGTAAATGAATGTGTGATTTTTAAGTGTTTCCTTGAGTTCAAGGAAGTGTTGTTGTAGGTGTATGCTGAGGTGTTGGATTTGGTGTGTTTGTGTAGTGTAGTGTTGATGAGGGAAGGGGGGAATAACCATTGGGGTGTGGTGGTCATGGATTTTAAAAAAAATTCATGTTCCACTGTGTTTGTCGGAACGCAAATGTGCGTAACAGGCAGAAGGAGTCATCTCCGACCCCATAAACTATATATATTCTGAATCTGTATCAACAGCCGAGTCGATTGAGCCATGACTGTCTGTCCGTCCGTCTGTCTGTCTGTATGAACACCTGGATCTCAGAAACTATAAGAGCTAGAGTCTTCAAATTTTGTGACAACATCCGTGTATGTTGCATTGTCTCAAAGTTTTTTTGAAATTTGGCCACGCCCCTTACCGCCTCTGTAAATCAGTAATAACAATTAAATATACACAATATACACCCAGCAACTAAAATTGTACATCTCAGATGACAAATACCTTTTCACGGGTGTTTTCTGAAAATTTCATTTAAATCGGACTAAAAATAAGTGAGATATGATCCGAATTAAACTCAATTTGAACGTATACTTAAGCGTATATTAAGACCTAATTTACGCAAGCATACCGAAGTTCAAATCTAGCGTCGGACACACAGCATTTAAGAAAACATTTATTTGCATAGAATGGTAACAGAATTGCCAGCTCAGAATGCAACTTTGCCGATCGAACGACAATTGAGGTGGCTCAATGGTTTAAGTGGCGGACGGCAATTCTTAGAGAATCCGCTTGTGCGTGAGTTCGAGTTCTAGCGGCGGCTTGTGCAATTTTTATACCCTTCGACATTTGAAAATGTCCAAGAAACTTTGTGCAAGTGTATGTAACAGGCAGAAGGAGGCGTGGGAGACCCCACAAAGTATATATATTCTTGCACACGATCACTAGCCAAGTCGATTAAGCCATGTCTGTCTGTCTGTCCGGATGTCTGGATGTCTGGGTGTCTGGATGTCCAGATGAACACACAGATCTCAGCTATTATAAAAGCTAGAGACACCAAATTTGACATGAAGGTTTCTGTTGATCCGGGACAGGTGAAGTTTATTTCAAATAATGGGTGCCACGCCCCCCGCCCACGCAAATCATTAATTTCAACTTTTATGCTGATTTGCGAGCGACATATAAAAGATACAACATTCTGAGTAAAACTATAGTTAGCTAATTATAATACCAATAAACCATCAAAATTCCAATCCGATCGGACAACAAACACAAAAGTTATTAAACAAAAACCTTGTTCGCTTTGTATACAGACCAGCAAGCTGTGACGTCATTGCAATGCTCATGTAGGCAAGAATAGGAAAGAGAGTTGTTCTTTTCTTCATTTTTCTATGCACACGCATTTTTTGCATTCAAACGCACACACACACATACATGTATTTGTGCTTGACCAATGAAATGATACACGCATATAGACGCATATAAAGAAGTATTTTACAATTACTGACTCTATACGTTTGAAAAAGTTCGAAGGGTATCCCACTCTCGCGTGCCGCTCGACTGTTGCTCTTGTTTATTTTAAGTACTTGGTTGTTTTTTTATTCATATCAACTAAAAGGAAAACAACAGACGTAAACTACACCCGCTACCTAAATTCTAAATTATTCAATTAAATTTCAATAAAAATAGTTTCTCAAAACAAATTTCATATTTTTATGCAATAGTTAAGACAATCAATGCACACGAATGTTAGAGCGGGACGCCGATACATGCATGTCTGCATTTGCACATTTATATTTCGGCGTCCCGCTCTAACACGCATCAATTGCCGTATTCGGCACACATACGCAACTATCAGATTTGTGCAACATTCGGCAAAGTTTATAAAAGTGTTCTAATTAAATACATATGTTGCGAACCAAAAAAATTAAAAATTATTGTTTGTTAAGGTTTTAAATTATTTAATAGTTAAAGAAAGAAAAAAAGGAAAACATGTCACTCATTGAACGCGGCAGCAATCGAGCCCGAACACTGTCAACAATTGTGAGGACTCAAATTTTGAGCCTCACAAGTCATTTATTGCTAGTATGTTATTTAAAAGTCACCAGCAAAGGGTATGTGCTAGTCGGGCCAGTCTTAGTTCAGTGAACAACAGAACGCCAGCAGCAAGAGCGCCGAACACAAGAGAGCAACCGAACGCAGACGCACACCAGCAGCGAGAGCACCGACGCACATCAGCAGCGAGAGCACCGACGCAGACCGACAGTAAGAGCGCCGACGCACACTAGCAGTGAGAGCGCCGACGCACACCAGTAGTGAGAGCGCCGACGCACACCAGCAGTAAAAGCGCCGACGCGCACCAGCAAGGCCAAGAGAGCGCCTCAGCCGTAGCAGGCCCCGAGCCGAGCGGAAGGCTCATAGGCAACGGAGGGGGGAAGGCAAACTACGATGCGTTTGCACTGCAGCGGAGTACGCGGTCGGCTCAGGCTCGGCGACTGCGCTGCCGGGATGTGCGTGATCGGCGCAAGCTCGGCGGCTGCGCTGCCGAATCTAACACCGGCGCTGGAGGCTGAGGAGAATTTTGGCGCGTGGGCGCTAATTAGTCTGCCGGGATACTAGAAGAAGTGCGGGAGCGAAAATAGCAAAGACAAATACACGCGTGTGACGAGGCGACAAGTGAAAATAAAAACAACAAGGACAACATAGTGACGCGCCGCCCCGGGGCAAGGACAACGAAAGGAGGGGCAGAGAGAACACCGACGACGCGCCGCCACAATTAAGCGAGCACACAAGGGACGCCAAGGACGCAACAAAAAAAAGGACGACGACACGAGGACTCGGAAAGGACGCGTGGAGTGAGGTGAGCGAGCCACTTGTTGGCCAACTTGGAGCAGGGCCCGGTATTCCGGGCGAAACAGTGAGACGGTGCTTAGGTATGGCAGGATAGGGAAAAACTGAATAAAAGTGAAAGAACGGACTATAAATGTGCGTATTATTAGGGGAAATGAACAGCGCAAATCAAAAGGGCGCGATTGTCGGGGAAAAGGGGCGTGTGAGTGTGTGAGTGTCAGTGAGTGTGTGTGGAAGGCGGAGCGCAAGACCGCGTGGCCTAACTGTTCCGGAGTTCCGCTGGTGCGCCGTTGGTCAATACCCAGCGCATACAGTGGAGCCTCTGGAACAGCCGCAAGTCGGTGGTCTCGGTAGCCGTTGGTCAATACCCGGCGCCGAGGTCAACCGAGAAGCGGAGGTGGCCACCAGTCGCGCGTTCGTAGCCTTTGCCCGCCCTCACGGACACCGCCCTCACATGCTGACCGAGGAGGGCACCCAGGCGGCCACGCCGTCTGTGAGAACCCCACTTCCTTCGCTAACAAGAAGACCCCCACCTCAGGAGGCCACTCTCCATTTCTTCGTCTCGGGTCTCGGCAAATTACAAATTTCGCTGTAAAGGAGCCTTGGTGCGACTGTGCTCAGCTCAGCCCGAGATACTACCTTACACAATCATTGGTCTTCGAATCCAGCACACACTCCGCTAAGCTACTGCACAACTTCCGCAGCCGGCACTCCTATTTGGCATTATGGAAAATGCATACACCAACTTATTACCCTCTCACTCTATCTAATGCTTATACTTCTTTCCTATTCTTCTTTGCATTGTTTGTGTTCTCCTTCTTCTTTCTGTCAGTTGAATTTTTGCGTGTCGTTCGAATTAAATAATTTGAATATAAAATTTATATTTTTAAATGCTTAATAATAATTCAAAAAAACCAAAAATTTCATTATATATAAGGGAAAATAAATGATACACGGTATACCATGATAATCCATGGCCTTCTATAGTCAGCTCCTGACTGTAGCGTTCGACTGGTTTTCGATTGAATTTTGTATATACTGGATATGGACCGCTGCCTATTGGGCCAGCGAGCCGATTTTTCGACGAAAATGAAAGTTATAAAGCTAGGTTCTTGAAATTTCGTACATATGATAGTGTCGATGCATACAAAAACATATCCAAGCTTCGGACCGATCTGACCATGCCTTCCCTAGCCGCCCATATGAGATAGGTTTCATCATATTCTTAATTGTACGGTAATAAATAATGCTGGCACTCGTTAAATTCAGCAAATGTTTTTAATTAATTTTTTTTAACACATAACCTTAATATTAATAACTAAAAAATAACAATGCATTCAAAATGACTATAAATAAGTATTTTACATTTAAAAATGTTCAAAAAAGTCGTGTTCTACATCAATATCTATTGAAAACGGATTTTCAGAGTCAGAATCTGAATCACTATCACTATTGTTAGCATCAAAATCGGGAACATTGTTATTATTGTTCATGTTTACAAAATTTAGCAAGTTTGGTGATTTCAAAAGTTAGATTACGTCTGCTGGTAGAGGTAGTTTATATAAGGATTATACACATCGGAGCAAAAAGGAGCAAAAAAGATTTTTAAAATTAGTTTATATACACCTTGCACTATAATGACACATAATTACTTTTTGGCACAAAATTAGTTATACTCCACAAAAGACGGGTAAGCAGGTTAGCTTTTTTCTACTTTTGGACAACACGAATAAACGCACCTAAAAAACACATTAACAAACATAAACAAAATTTTTTTAATACAAATATTCTACATAACTTTGTCCTTCTTTTCCTTATTTTTTTTGAAAATTAATTAAACCTCAAAAGTTTTGGCTCGCTCGCAAGTCAACAAAATTTTTCCTGCGGTTTTTAGTTTCCCACGCACGCAATCAAAAAGCTGACTTAGAAGGGATGCCAAAATTTCAGGGATGCATCAAAACAACTAAAATCTTTTGATTCATTTTTAGTCGAAGTATATATCTATTTTAAATTTTATTTTTAAAACAGGTTTACTTTCTATGAAAAATATGAATTTTCGTCGAAAAATCGGCTCGCTGGCCCAATGTGCACTGGAGAAAAATTTTTGGTAAAATGGATAAGTCGCATTAGGTCGTATATAAAGCTAACTCGTATTCTCGCTTATATGTATAAATTTCTATATTTGTGTAAAACCCAGAAACGATCGAAACAATTAAGTTCCGATGAGCTGCATTTCGCCTCGTTAAAATTATTTGAAATTATTCAAAGAAACGAGTATGTAAATGAATATGACAAGATTAAGAAAGCCAAACCCCTTCAGCCTGGTTTACAGGCATTAACTCCCTTCATCCAAAAATTCTCTAAAAGTAAAAGACGCTTTTCTTTAATTAGAGTAGGTGGCAGACTTTTAAATGCTCCACTGTCACATAACACTAAATTTCCAATTTTATTGCCAAACAAAAATCATTTGGTTGAGATATATCTTCGACATTTACATTTAAAAAACCAGTCGAACGCTACAGTCAGGTGCTGACTGTAGAAGGCCATGGATTATTATTCCGTTATTTATAATGAAAATTCTGCTTTATTTGGAAAACTTTAAAAATATAAATTTTATATTCTTATTATTTAATTCATTTGACAGACAAAAGAAAAACACATAAACAATGCAAAAGCGAATAGACAAAAAGTATAAGCATTAGATACAGCGAGAGGACAATAAATTAATGTGAAGTTGTACAGTAGCTTAGTGGAGCGTGTGCCGGATACAAAGACCAAAGATGTATGTTGACAGTGCTCGGGTTCGATTCCTGCCGTGAACAATGTGTGACGAGTTTTCCTTTTTTTCTTTCCTTTCTATTGAATAATTTAAACAACAACATAACAGTAGTTTTTAAATTTTTTGGTACGCAACATATTTAATTAAGTAGAAAACTTTTATAAACTTTGCCGAATGTGTTAGAGCGGGACGCCGAAACATAAATGTGCAAATGCAGACCAGTGATGCCAATATTTTTTCGCAAAAACAGGACAGATTTAAAAAAAAAAAACAGGGAAAAAAGGCTGAAAATTTAAAAAAAAGGACAAAAAAATATGACAGAACATTTTTTTTTTCATTTTTATTTAGTTTAAAGTTGCTTTATTGTTTCATCGACAACTTCTAATTCAGCTATCTTATTTTCCTCATAAGTTGCCATAGAGCCGATCATCAATAAATATTTATCTGGCAGTTTATATTCATGGCAGCACAAATTGTGTCGAATTTAATCTATTTTGGAATTCACTCTGCACTTGCACAATTTGCAGTAGCCTTTGGTATTGTAAGGTAGTATCTCGGGCTGAGGTGAGCTCAGTCGCGCCAAGGCTCCTTTACAGCTAAATTTGTAATTTGCCGAGACCCGAGACGAAGAAATGGAGAGTGGCCTCCTGAGGTGGGGGTCTTCTTGTTGGCGAAGGAAGTGGGGTTCTCACAGACGGCGTGGCCGCCTGGGTGCCCTACTCGGTCAGCATGTGAGGGCGGTGCCCGTGAGGGCGGGCAAAGGCTACGAACGCGCGACTGGTGGCCACCTCCGCTGCTCGGTTGACCTCGGCGCCGGGTATTGACCAACAGCTACCGAGACCACCGACTTGCGGCTGTTCCAGAGGCTCCACTGTATGCACCTGGTATTGACCAACGGCGCACCAGCGGAACTCCGGAACAGTTAGGCCACGCGGTCTTGCGCTCCGCCTTTACACACACTCATTGACACTCACACACTCACATGCCCCTTTTCCCCGGCAATCGCGCCCTTTTGACTTGCGCTGCCCATTTCCCTAATAATACGCACTTTTTCTATTCTGTTCATTCACTTTTATTCCATTTTTCCCTATCCTGCCCTACCTAAGCACCGTTTCACCGTTTCGCCCGGAATACCGGGCCCTGCTCAAAGTTGGCCAACAAGTGGCTCGCTCACCTCACTCCACGCGTCCCTTCCGAGTCCTCGTGTCGTCGCCTTTTGTTGTTGTGTCCTTGGCGTCCCTTGTGTTCCCGTTGTCCTTGCCACGGGGCGGCGCGTCACTCTGTTTTCTTTGTTGTTGTTCTTTTTGTTCTCACTGGTCCTTGTTTTTGTATATTTCACTTGTCCTTGTTCTTTATTTTTTTTCACTCGTCGCCCGCGTTTATTTTACTTTCGAGTTTCGCTCCCGCACTCCTTCTCGTATATTCGCAGACTAATTAGCGCCCACGCGCCAAAATTGTCCTCAGCCTCCAGCGCTGGTGTTAGAACCGGCAGCGCAGCTGCCGAGCTTGCGCCGATCATTCATTTCCCGGCAGCGCAGTCGCCGAACCTGGGCCGACCGCGTACTTCGTTGCAGTGCAAACGCATCGTAGCCTGCCTTTCCCCCTCCGTGGCCTACGAACCTTCCGCTCGGCTCGGGGCCTGCTACAGCTGAGGCGCTCTCTTGGCGTCGTTGCACCCTGGCTGCTGATGTGCATGCTGCTAGTGTGCGTCGGCGCTCTGGCTGTCGGTGTGCGTCGGCGCTCTCACTGTTGGCGTGCGTCGGCACTCTCACTGTTGGCGTGCGTCGGCGCTCTTACGGTTGGCGCGCGTCGGCGCTCTTACTGCTGGCGTGCGTCGGCGCTCTTACTGTTGGCGCGCGTCGGCGCTCTTACTGTGGGCGTGTGTGTGTGTGCGGCCGCTCTCCCGCTGTTGATGCTCTTGTCGTCGATTGTTGCTCTCGTTGCAGGTGTGCGTTGGTGTCCGTTTGCTCTCTCCTGATATTGACGCTCCCGTGGTTGGTGGATGTGTGTGTGTTCGCTCTCTGTTTTGGTGAGCGAGTCTGTTACCCTGCACTTGTTGGCCCTACCATCTGAGGTAGTTCCGCCTGACCCTTAAATTAAACAACCTTTTAAGTATTAAAAAAAGAATAAATTCCTTCATTGGAACGAAAAGTATCTTAACACTAAATAACGGTATACTTACAAGCTACTTAACCTAGAAAAATAAAAACGTATTAACAAAAATAAGATGATAATGAACCAATATTAATAATGAAAAATGTGGGACTCTAATTGAGTCCTCATACCCCCCCCTTACTATGCCAGTGGGAATGGACAATGATCCGGCCCCCTCGCGCTAGCGTCACCCTGAACGTGGCCCCGTCCAGGTGCAATACAAATCGCACGCGGCGGTGGATGCCCTCCTCTTGCTGGGTCCGGATGTGGTCCAGCAGCAGCTCCGGGATTCGGCGTCCGGGCGTGGTGACCCGCCACGACGGTGGAGCCTCGACCCAGTCTGGTCCGGGCACAAAGAGCATGTTGGCGATGTCGTCTACGGGGTCGAGTAGGTCAGTTACCTCTTCCAAGGGCCACAGGAGTTTTTCCTCCCAATTTTCTAGCCGATCGGCCGGGGGCAATTCTGCGAGGCGAGCTGCGGTGCGTTGGGCGGCCTCGGCGGGTGTAGTCGGCGCGTTCGGATCGACCCAGCGGAGGGCCCTCCCCGGCTGCGTGGAAGATGCGCCCATTTCGTCTGATATGTTCTGGACCCGCTGCAGGGGCTCCGGTGTTTCGGTGGTGGAGCTCACCTGGGGTACCGCCAAGGGCTGCAGACCGGGGAAGAGGACTGCGCTGATATCGTCCTCATCCAGCTCGTCGATCGCCGCCGCTACACCCGCTACTTCTTGCACCGGGTGCTCCTCTTCTGGTAATATGGCCGGGAGGCCGGCCAACCACTCTTCCACGCCCTGCCGACGCTCCTGCCATGGCAGTCTGCCTCGGCCAGCCATCTCTTGTCCTGTCGTCCTGGGATTCCTTTGGTTTTTTTTCTGCGGGATATAAACGAGGTTATATCCCAGAACCTAACCTGAATTATATACGCCCTACGGAACGGTGAGACGGTGCTCTTGAAAAGAAACTTATGATAACAAAGAAATGACTTAAGGTCTAGGTGGCCCCGTTATCGGGCCCATGCTGTCCCTCGCGGTCGTCTACCCCAGGGTCTTCTTCGGGTTTCTGGAAAGGCTTGAGGTCAGCTATGTGAGCGGTGCGTCGCTCACGGGTTCCTTCGCGCTGAATCCGGGCTATATTCTGTGAAAGGAAACGGATTACCTTATAGGGCCCGTCGTATTTGGGGGCCAACTTTGCCGCAAAGCCATCCGCTGCCTTGGAGAGGATATGTTGCCGTAGGAGTACCAACGTGCCAAGAGTTGGTCTCCATTCCCTTCGTCGCAAGTTGTAATGCCTGCTCTGCTCTGCCGATGCCCGTTGCGCGTTCTCTCTAGCCACCTGGAAGAGTTGCTCCAGCTGTGCCGCCCGACTGAGGGGATCGCGACCCTCTCGTCCCGTGCCCGGGGTAACCTCTTCATAGAGCGCGCCCGGTAGCCGAGGCTCTCGGCCGTGTACGAGAAAAGCTGGGCTAAATCCTGTGGTGTCGGAGATGCTGCTATTAATGGCCAGTGAGATCTCCGGGAGTAGTAAGTCCCAAGTATGCTGAGGCCCGTTAATGTACTGCGCGATCATGGTCTTGATGGTCCTGTTAGCTCGCTCAGTCGGGTTTTGTTGGGGGCTGTATGGTGCTGTGTGTTCGATACGCATACCGACTCGCTTACCAAATGCCTTGAACGCGCGACTGGTGAACTGCGTCCCATTGTCGCATACGAAGATCCTGGGTGTCCCGAAGTGTCCAAGAATCCGTTCGCGAAATACCTTTTCGAGATGGGCTGTACTGGCTTTACGCAGCGCGACGAGCTCGACCCATTTGGAGAATAGGTCAAAGAATACCAGCAACACCGTGTTCCCTTGCTTGGACCTCGGTAATGGTCCCACGAAGTCGGCGCAAAGGGTCTCAAACGGTTCCTGTACCTGTCGGGACAGCATTTTCCCGGCTGGTTTCCGCTGTTCGGTTTTGAATCGTTGGCAGGTGGAGCACTTCTTGACGTAACGAGCGACGTCCCGGAACATCCCCGGCCAGTAGTATCGCTGAGCGACCCGTGACGTTGTTTTCCGGATCCCTAGGTGTCCGGCCGTTGGGGCGTCATGACATTCCCGTAGGATCCTTCCTCTGGACTCCTTGCCCACGCACAGCTTCCATGGGATGCCGTCCTCTGCCTCTGGTTTCAAGCCCAGGTGTCGGTACAGTTCCCCGTTCTGTACGGTGTAGTCGGGATACTTCTCGGGCTCCTGCTCCACTTCTTGGCGTCGGCGTTGTATCCATGGGTCGTCGGACACCACCTTGGCTCGACATAGGGTATCCATCGGCTGCCTGGAGAGTGCGTCGGCCACCACGTTTTGGTTCCCCTTTCTATAATGGACGTCGAACTGGTATTGCTGAAGTTCGAGGGCCCATCGCGCGATTCGACCCGTTGGGTTCTCAATGGTGTTGAGCCACTTGAGAGCCAGGTGGTCGGTAATGACATCGAAACGGTATCCTTCCAGGTAGCAACGCAGCTTCCGGATGGCCCAGATGATGGCCAGGCACTCTTTTTCGGTTGCGGAGTAGTTTTCTTCAGCCTTGATCAGGCGGCGGCTTACGTACGCGATGACTCGTTCGCCTTCCTCGGTCTCCTGGGTGAGGACGCCTCCCAATCCGAAGTCGCTCGCGTCGGTCTGGAGCGCAAATTTCCTGCTGAAGTCGGGGCATGCCAATACCGGGGCTTCGGTGAGTAACGCCTTCAGCTTGTCGAATGCCCCCTGCTGCTCCACCTTCCACTCCCAACGACGACCTTTGCGCAGCAGCTGCGACATGGGGAGTACCACCGTCGCAAAGTTTGGAACGAAGCGTCGGTACCAGGATGCTATCCCCAGGCGCCGGCGTAGCTCCTTTGGATTGGTCGGGGGTTGTAACTTCCGCACTGCTGCTACCTTATCCGGATCCGTGTGGATCCCCTTTTCGCTGACGACATGGCCCAGGCACACTAACTTGCGCTGGAAGAAGTGGCACTTCTTCCTGTTGAGGCGGAGGTTAGCTGCTCTCAACCTTCTGAAGACCTCGCGCAAGTTGTGTACGTGTTCCCTCACCGATGTTCCGATGACTATGATGTCGTCAAGGTAGGCGAAGGCGTGTGGCTCCATCTCTGGTCCTATCACGCGGTCCAGGGCGCGCTGGAACGTTGCTGGGGCGGAATGAAGCCCGAACGGCATGACCTTCCATTGGAACAGGCCCCGGCCGGGTACCGTGAACGCGGTACATTCGCGGCTCTGCTTGGCCATTGGTATTTGCCAGTAGCCACTTTATAGATCCAGCGTGCTGATGTATCGCGCGTTCCGGAGCCGTTCCAAGATCGAGTTAATTCTTGGGAGAGGGTAGGCATCAGGGACAGAGTGCGCGTTCAACTGCCGAAAGTCCACGCACATCCGAGTCTCGCCTGACTTTTTCCCCACTAAGACGATCGGGGCGCTATGCGGGCTTTTGGAGGGCTCGATACACCCTTCCCTGAGCAATTCGTCAATCTGGTCGTTGATGATTTTGAGCAGCATTGCCGGGTTCTTGGGGTAGTATCGTTGCTTTATTGGCCGGTCGTCTTTCATCACGATCACATGCTCGGTGATCGTGGAGACGCCGGACAATCCCTCGAATTTGCTGAGCTCCTCCTCCAGGAACTCGGTGACCCATGGTTCTAGTTTGGGCGCCGCGGGGTGTTCCTCGGCTAGGGTGCCCACGGTAGCGAGTCTGGTACGCGGATGGGTCGTCGCTTTTGGTGTGTCCATTTCATTTGTTGTGCCTCCTCTCTTTCGGAACGGGTTCCTTCGCACAGCTTCCTCGTCCTTCGCCCCCAGCAGGTCCTCTAGCTGTTTCGCGTGTTTGGTCTGGGCCGCGCGATTGCCGGCTACCTTGCGACGCTCGGTGTCCTTATCCTTGTGTTCCCCTGGTTCGATGCGAGCCGCGCGGTTGCCGGCTGCATCGCGCTCATCGTCTTTGTCCTTGTGTTCCCTTGGTTCGATGCTAGCCGCGCGGTTGCGCTTTGTTGCTTTTTTTGGTTTCTTTGTCCTTGTGTTCCCTTGGTTCGATGCTAGCCGCGCGGTTGCCGGCTGCATCGCTATGCTCGGAGTCCTTATCTTTGTTGTCCTTGTCCTGGACTGGCCAGGCCGTTTGGGTCCTCAGGTGGAGGGTGGCTCCTCCACAGACCAGGGTCGCACCGACGGCCCCAAGAAAATCTAGTCCGAGCAACACGTCGTCCAGTACAACTGGGAGTATTAACATTTGCACCAGAGTGCAAGATGTTCCCAGTTGTACGTCCGCCCATGTTGCCCGGGTGAGTTCCTTGCGAGTGCCATCGGCCAGAGCGACCACGGTTTTAACTTGACACTGGTTGTCTGAGTTTCCAATTTTCTGCGCCAGTCGTTCTCCAATGAAGCTCCTCGTCGCGCCCGTGTCGATGGTTGCCCACAGTGCGTAGCCCTCAATTATGACTCGCGCTGAGATGCGTCCGCCTTGCATTCGTAATACGCCGGCTAATTCCGAGTGCTGGTGACCGGTGCCCCCGCTGTCTCGGGTTTCAGTGAGGGCGACTGTCCGTTTCCCGGAACCTGGGCTTGGCAGCAGTCCACGGTGCGCACGCCTTGCTTTCCGCAGGTCCAGCAGAATAGAAGCCGCTGTCCCCGGCATTCACGGGCGAAGTGTCCGGCCACTCCGCAATTACGGCAGGCTTCCCTTACGTTGATCGGCGTCTGCTCTCCCGAACTCGCTGGGGTCGTTTGGGTGTCGCGGCCGGAATGGGATGCTCCATTCCCTGGGGTCCACGGTGCGCCTCGCTGTTCGCCGTTCCACTTGCTCCTGCCCCCTGTGCGGTGTTCCTGGTGCATGTCCCATTGTTGCCGCTGCTGTTCCCGCTCACGGGCCACCTCGTAATTTATGACTAACGCGGTCAGTTCCCGCAAGGTCCGGAAATCATTACGCCTCACGAACAGCTGGTAGCTGGGTTGCAAGTTCTCGTATACTCGCTCTAGCTCCTGGGCCTCGGTATAGCCAGCCCTGCGCATCATTAGGCGGATGTCAACCATATAAGTTTTATATGGCTCCCCCGCCTTCTGATACCGCAGCCTAATCTCGTCTTCCAATCGCTGGAAATAGCGAGGAGGCAAGAAGAACTCGAGGAATTCCTTGCGGAAGACGGTCCACGTCTCCCCTTGGAGTCCGCTGGTCCGGAACCAGTCCTCGGCGGCGCCCGTCAGCAGTTCCGGAATTGCCTGTGGGATATCCCGGGTGTCGATCCGGTAAGTTGTTGCTCGCTCTTCCAAAAGCTCTACGAAACGTAGGGGGTCGGACCTGCCGTCGAATGTTATGCCCCACCTACGCATGCGGTCCGCTGTGTGTGCCAGTGACGTGTTGTCGCTTCGCTCGGCTGTGCTCGGATACCCCTGTTCCGGCCGTTCGACCGTTCGTGGCACTGTCATCGCGGGGATGGGCACTGTGAGGCTGGGCAACGTGGGTTTTTGTTCTTCGGTCGTTTTGTTTACTGCTTTGAGGCGGTCCTCAGCCCCGGTCTCCCTTGCTGGTGAACTCCCACCGGTTCTTGTGATGGGCAACCTCCTGTCTGGGCTCACGGAGTTGCCAAATTGCGCCTCCAGCATCGCCAACCGGTCCAGAGTGGCTGAGGTGTGGTCCTTCCGATGGACGAAAGTTGCCATCCGTGCGCGCAGCTCCTCCACGGTGCCCTCTCGGTCGAGGTTAAACTCGTCCGCCAGCGCCTCGAGTTCCCCCTTCCTCCGGAAGGATATCCAGCGAACGCCGACCATAGTTGGTTCTCCCTACGAGGGGTCCTTACACGTCGCAGGCTCACTTGTTTAAAGAAAATTTCTTTTGTTTTATTTTCTAAGGATCTCGCAGGTCGGTTGCTCCTGCGAAGGATCCTTTTGTTTGATTTCACTGGATTGCCGGAGTATTTTTTTTTTTTAAAAAGAACTTTTTTTTTTTCTCTAAGGATTTCGTAGGCTGGTTGTTTCCTGCGAAGGATCCTTTTTGTTTTAACTTTATTTCACTGGATTGTTGGTTTCACTTGACTTGTTCTCTTCGAACGCTGTTCTCTGACTGCCGGTTTTAGTTTTACTTGACTTGTTCTCTTCGAACGCTGTTCACTGACTGCCGTCTGCTAGCTGGCAGACGGCCTTATATACTAAATTCGTCGGGCCTCGGGTGACCCGATCGTGTCACGCGGCAGACTTCGGCTCGCTTGCCCCCCGATGGCAACCCGGCAGGTCCCCTCTCCCGTCGAGCTTCGTGGGCGAAACGAGTGGTGCTAGGCTCTCCCTGCGGGGCCTCGTGTCCGTAAATTGAAAAGATTTTACCCCTCGCTAACCCTGCTTCGTCCCCAGTCCGTCCTTTGGGTCCCTGTCCTTGATCCCTACCCCCGAGTTCTTCCGTTCCCGTTTTCCCTGTCCTCGTCTGGTCCTGTCCGTCTCCTTGCTTAAACCTATCCTTGTTAATTCTAACTCCTCGCTCCTGCCATGCTTAAAACTATTCCTTGCTAACCTAAACTTCGCTCTCCTCCTTGCTTAAACCTAGTTCGTCCGTTTTCTTGTCTTTCTGTCACTGTCCTATGTCCTGGCCCATATCCCTGTCTCTGTCCTACCTTTTCCCTTGCTTCTAGTAACCTGGTTGTGAGTTCCCTTTGCTATCCTTTTCGGTTCCCCGTGCGTCCCCGTGTTCGTAAGTTTGTCTGTGTGTGTGGTACCTATTTTTTTCTATGCCTGATGGGCCCCTGGTCAATCTAAAAAACAATGAAAATCCCCCCTAGCTACGTGTCCGTCAACTAATTTGGCGCTTTCTGCCGCTGGCCACGTGTTCCGTCTGAGAACCTCTCCCCCGGTTCCCCCAGTCGGCCTCGTGGTTCTTTAGGCCACCTATAACTCTCCTATCTTCTTTTTCGTTTGTCTCGGAGTCCCTGCTCGGGCGCCATCTGTAAGGTAGTATCTCGGGCTGAGGTGAGCTCAGTCGCGCCAAGGCTCCTTTACAGCTAAATTTGTAATTTGCCGAGACCCGAGACGAAGAAATGGAGAGTGGCCTCCTGAGGTGGGGGTCTTCTTGTTGGCGAAGGAAGTGGGGTTCTCACAGACGGCGTGGCCGCCTGGGTGCCCTACTCGGTCAGCATGTGAGGGCGGTGCCCGTGAGGGCGGGCAAAGGCTACGAACGCGCGACTGGTGGCCACCTCCGCTGCTCGGTTGACCTCGGCGCCGGGTATTGACCAACAGCTACCGAGACCACCGACTTGCGGCTGTTCCAGAGGTTCCACTGTATGCACCGGGTATTGACCAACGGCGCACCAGCGGAACTACGGAACAGTTAGGCCACGCGGTCTTGCGCTCCGCCTTCACACACACTCACTGACACTCACACACTCACATGCCCCTTGTCCCCGGCGATCGCGCCCTTTTGATGTGCGCTGCCCATTTCCCTGAAAAATACGCACTTTTTCTATTCTGTTCTTTCACTTTTATTCCAGTTTTTCCCTATCCTGCCCTACCTAAGCACCGTCTCACCGTTTCGCCCGGAATACCGGGCCCTGCTCAAAGTTGGCCAACAAGTGGCTCGCTCACCTCACTCCACGCGTCCCTTCCGAGTCCTCGTGTCGTCGCCTTTTGTTGTTGTGTCCTTGGCGTCCCTTGTGTGCCCGTTGTCCTTGCCACGGGGCGGCGCGTCACTCTGTTGTCTTTGTTGTTGTTCTTTTTGTTCTCACTGGTCCTTGTTTTTGTATATTTCACTTGTCCTTGTTCTTTATTTTTTCTACTCGTCGCCCGCGTGTATTTTACTTTCGAGTTTCGCTCCCGCACTCCTTCTCGTATATTGCCAGACTAATTAGCGCCCACGCGCCAAAATTGTCCTCAGCCTCCAGCGCTTAGAACCGGCAGCGCAGCTGCCGAGCTTGCGCCGATCACGCATTTCCCGGCAGCGCAGTCGCCGAGCCTGGGCCGACCGCGTACTTCGTTGCAGTGCAAACGCATCGTAGCCTGCCTTTCCCCCTCCGTGGCCTACGAACCTTCCGCTCGGCTCGGGGCCTGCTACGGCTGCGGTGCTCTCTTGGCGTCGTTGCTCCCTGGCTGCTGATGTGCATGCTGCTAGTGTGCGTCGGCGCTCTGGCTGTCGGTGTGCGTCGGCGCTCTGGCTGTCGGTGTGCGTCGGCGCTCTCACTGTTGGCGTGCGTCGGCGCTCTTACTGTTGGCGTGCGTCGGCGCTCTTACTGTTGGCGCGCGTCGGCGCTCTTACTGTTGGCGTGCGTCGGCGCTCTTACTGTTGGCGCGCGTCGGCGCTCTTACTGTTGGCGTGTGTGTGTGTGCGGCCGCTCTCCCGCTGTTGATGCTCTTGTCGTCGATTGTTGCTCTCGTTGCAGGTGTGCGTTGGCGTCCGTTTGCTCTCTCCTGATGTTGACGCTCCCGTGGTTGGTGTATGTGTGTGTGTTCGCTCTCTGTTTTGGTGAGCGAGTCTGTTACCCTGCACTTGTTGGCCCTACCATCTGAGGTAGTTCCGCCTGACCCTTAACTTAAACAACCTTTTAAGTATTAAAAAAGAATAAATTCCTTCATTGGAGCGAAAAGTATCTTAACACTAAATAACGGTATACTTACAAGCTACTTAACCTAGAAAAATAAAAACGTATTAACAAAAATAAGATGATAATGAACCAATATTAATAATGAAAAATGTGGGACTCTAATTGAGTCCTCACAGTATTGTCATTGATTTGTCCTTGCAGAGCCAGTTTTTAAAATCTGGCTGCTGCAGCCAGCAATACCACGAAAATTTTGTTTACAATTTTCCTTTGGCATTCTTTGGCGGATATGTAAGTATTTTCGCACAAGTGTTTCAAATTACGATTTCATAAGGATTTAAAACGATATCGATACAGTTTGCATAAAAGAGATCCCAACTCATTGTAAAAATCAATTTAAAATTATATAAAATTTTAAAAAACCAATTTGAAATTGTATAAAATGTTATAAATTTAGTCTAAAAATTTGTCCGGATAAAACAAATAAAAAAAGGACATATTTCCGGATAGGGGTTGTTTGACATTTCTTCCGGATAAAGCAGTTGAAAACAGGACAGATCTGTCCGGAAAAAGGCCAAATTGGCATCACTGATGCAGACATGCATGTATCGGCGTCCCGCTCTAACATTCGTAACTTATTGATTGTCTTAAATATTGCAAAAAAACATGAGATTTAATTTTTGAAAACTATTTTTATTGATATTTAATTAAATAACTGTAGTTTTCCTTTAAGCTTATAAGAATAAAAAAAATAACCAAAAAAAAGTAATTAAAATAAAAAGTTGCACCAGCCGGCCGCGCATGGGATTCGAACTCACACGCACGCAGGACCGCTGTCCGCCACTCTAACCACTAAGCCATTGCCTCACTTGTTGTCCGATCGGCAAAGTTGCATTCTGAGCTAATTCTGTAACCATTCTATGCAAATAAAAAGTTTTGTAAAATGCTGTGTGTCCGACGATTCGAACTTCGGTATGATGCGTAAATTAGGTCTTAATATACGCATAAGTATACGTTCAAATTGAGTTTAATTCGGATCATATCTCGCTTATTAGGCCATGGATTTTAAAAAAATTCATTAGGTCATGGATTTTAAAAAAATTCATGGACTACTGTGTTTGTCGGAACGCAAATGTGCGTAACAGGCAGAAGGAGGCATCTCCGACCCCATAAACTATATATATTCTGAATCAGTATCAACAGCCGAGTCGATTGTCTGTCTGTCCGTCTGTCTGTCTGTCTGTCTGTCTCTCTGTCCGTCTGTCTGTCTGTATGAACACCTGGATCTCAGAAACTATAAGAGCTAGAGTCTTCAAATTTTATCACAACATACGTGTATATTCAGGTGTCTCAAAGTTTTAACCCCCCCCCCCCAAATAACGTATATTTTAAAATCCACAATATACACTAAACAATCAAAGTTTTACATTCCAATTTCATTGCCACGGGTGTTTTCTTAAAATTTCATTTAAATCGGACTATAAATAAGATATGAAACGAATCAACCTCAATTTAAACGTACCATTTATATTTAAACAGACCTAATTTACGCAATTTACGCGTCAGACACGGCATTTTATTAAACTTTTTTTGCACAGAATGTTAACAGAGTTGGCTCACAATGCAACTTTGCCGATCGATCAATAAATGAGGCAGTCGGTAAGTGGTAAGAGTAGCGGACGGCAGTCTCTAAAGATTGTGTGTGCGTGCGCGAGTTCAAGACCTATGCGCGGCTGGGTGTGAATTTTGATTATAATTACTTTTTTTTTAGTTTTTTTTATTTTTATAAACTCAAAGGAAAACTACAGTCGAAAAATACACCCTCTACCTTAATGATAAAAATAGTTTTCAAAAATTAATTTTCATATTTTATGCGATATTAAAGACAATCGATAAATTACGAAAGTTAGAGGGGGACGCCGATACATGCATGTTTGCACTTGCACATTTTTGATTCGGCTTCCCGCTCTAAGACACATCAATTTCCGTATTCGGCACACATACGGAACTGTCAGATTTGTGCAACATTCGGCAAAGTTTATAAAAGTGTTCTAATTAAATATGTTGCGTTTGTTTGTTAAGCTTTTAAATTATTTAATAGAAAAGAAAGACGAAAAAGAAGTCACTCATTGATCGCGGCAGAAATCGAACCCGAACACTGTTAACATAATTGGTCTTCGAATCCGGCACAAACTCCACTTAGCTACTGTACAACCTCTGCGGCCGCCACTACTGTTTGATAAAATTATACTGATTTTTGTCTATTCGGATTTGACCCCCCAACAAACAACACAACACAAACACACACACCCACAACCAAAAAACTTTACAAACAACTCCAAACCAAAAGCGACCTAATGCTTATATTTTTTTGTCTACATTGTTTATGCGTTCTTAATAATAAGAATACAAAATTAATATTATTTTAATGCTTAAAAATAATCCAAGTAATGCAAAATTTTCATTATATATGATGGAAAATAAATGATATAAGGTATTAAAAAAATATTATCGCAAGTATCATCTTTTATTTTTATTTAAATTAACGGTAAAGGTTAAATAAAAATGGTCAAAGAAAGGTATACTAACTCTGCAAATGTATGTACAGCTGTGTTCCTAAGAATAGCAGTGCTCATACGCTGCAACTTTAAACTTAATTTTATATATCAAAAACTAAATGAATGTTCACAAATTTAATTTTGTTTCAATTTTTGTGATTATTTTAAACAAAAATAAATCAATTTTTTATTCAAAATATTATTAATTTTTTTTATATTATTAATTAAAACAAAAAGTGCTGTTTACAGCTGTTCATAAAAATAGCAGTGAGTAATGAAAATAGTGGAATTAGATGAAAAAAGATTGTAGAACTTAAAATAACTATTTTAATTTGTTTGAATGTTTTAGTCGACCATTTTTTATATAACCCCAACCCAGGGGAGCCCCCCCACGATTTGAAAACCTCCCAAAGCTGTGATCGAGATTTTGGATTTGCATTTGCAACATATCGCTTAACATCTCCCCATAGGTTTTCTATTGGATTTAGATCCGGAGACTGCGCAGGCCATGGCATAAGATCGATCCGCTTTGACGCCATCCAGCTTTTTACCAGTTTGCTTGTATGTTTGGTGTCGTTATCATGTTGAAACGTCCATTTTAGTGGCATTTCCCAATCAGCATAAGGAAACATAACATTTTCTAATATGTTTAGATATACAGATCGATCCATGATCCCATCAATCATGAATATAGGGCCCACTCCACTGTACGAAAAACATGCCCATACCATAATACTCAATCCGCCGTGTTTAACTGTCTTTAAAGTGTACCTGGGGTCGTACTCTGTGTTAGGTGGACGTCTGACATATTGTCTGGAGCCCTTTCCACCAAATAACACAATTTTAGATTCGTCACTCCATAAAATATTTCCCCACTTTGTAATGGGCCAATTAAGGTGACTTTTGGCGAACTCTAAACGTGCTTTAATATGTCTGGTGGCTAATAGTGGAACTTTTCGTGGATGGAATGTTTTGAGATTTTGTTCTTTAACACGTCGCCGAATAGTAACGGCACTAACATTCAAGTTTAAATCCTTTTTTATCTTACTGGACGATGCAAAAGGCTGCGCCCTGCTACATCGCACAATAGATCGGTCCTCATGAGGCGTAGTTTTACGTCGAATACCACGATTTTCGGACTTTTCTTTAAAGTTTAAAGCATTATTAATCATTTTAGCAGAACATCCACATATTTCTTGAATTTCCTTATATGTTTTTCCCAGACTTCTTAGCTGCACTATAATACTTCTTTTTTCTGGTGTACAATGTTTGCCCCTGCCCACTAAGTTAAAAAATATAAATTTTTCTTAGTGTTTTCTAATGTTAATAATAGTCCCTAACACAAAACCACTTACTTTTTATCAATTAAACGTCTTAACAAAATTTTTTTAGCTTACCAAGATACGCACTGTTATTTCAATGAACAGCCAAAGACTGGTGCTTCTAGCAAAAAGAGCTGTTCATTTGCTTAGATTTCGCAAATCTAACGGGACTTTTTCGTTTCTTCCTTATACACATTCCATTCTACAATAACAATGCGTAGAAGTTGGAATAATCGTAACGGAACTTAAAAAAAAACGGCATTACTTGATTGCATTTCTCGCACTGCTATTTTTGTGAACACAGCTGTACATATTCTTGCTCAGCAACACTAGCCGAGTCGATTAAGCCATGTTTGTCTGTCCGGATGTCTGGATGTCCAGATGAACACACAGATCTCAGCTATTATAAAAGCTAGAGACACCGAATTTGGCATGAAGGTTTCTGTTGATCCGGGACTGGTGAAGTTGCCACACCCCGCCTACGCAAACCAATAATTTCATCTTTTAAGTTGATCTGCGAGCGACATATAAAAGAAACAACATTCTGTGTAAGACTATACTTAGCTAATTATAATATCAACAAAATGTCAAAATTGCAATCCGATAGGACAGCAAACACAGACGTTACAACAAAAACCTTTTTCGCTTTGATTTTGTATGTAGACCAGCAAGCTGTGTCATTGCAACGCTCATGTAGGAAGGAAAAGGAATGAGAGCGCGTAGCGCCATCTGTTGTCCTTCTTTTCTTTACTATGCACGCGCATTTTTTGCATTCAAACGCACACACACACATACATGCATTTGCGCTTGACCAATGAAATGCTACATACATAAACATGTATTCATACACAGCCGCATATAAAGGCTTACGTTGCGATATTTCAATTAAGTAGTAGAATCGAACAATTATGGACTCTTAACGTTTAAGAAAAGATCGAAGGGTATCCCGCCTCCTTGTTTTTATTGAATTTTGAAAGTAATTAATTTTATATGTATTTTGTTGTTGGATGCGCACTGTGTCCCTCAAGCGGTTTATTCCAAGCATAAAATACGGCAGACACAAAAATTATGCCGTTGCAACTGTTAATTTTCGTTTTGGTGGACGCTTGTTCAGAACTTCGGCGCGACCGACGAAAAGTCGTTGCTCGATTGTCTGGCGCTAATGCAGATGTTCAATAGCTTTTTGAAGAGATGCCTCCTTCTGCCTGTTACGCACATTTGCGTTCCGACAAACACAGTAGTCCATTTTTTTTTTTAAATCCATGGCCTTATGAAAAACCCAAAATAAATCGTAAAAAAAGAATATAAATTGAGTTTTTCATATTTTCTAATTTTCCCTCGAGCCGGCTGCAATTATGATGGAAAATAAAAGCCGCCAAAAGAACGTAATCGATTTATCATAAATTAAGGTGAATTTATTATTGGCCGGAAGTTTCTTATTTTGTTTTAGTCGAATTTTGAAATTTGCATGCATTTTGTTATAATATATTTTATATATGTAAGTCGAAAATACTTCGATCCCTGTTGCATTGATAAACAATTAAAATCAGGATTAATAAAATTTCAGGAAATGCATGAGCTTACTTACTTACTTACTCGGCCAAAACGTCGTAAAAAATTTTCCGCGTGTCGGAATTTTTTTCATCGGTCACTGTGCATCGTTTTTTTACCCTGCAAAATCCATTAATTGTTCTTGAATACCGTGATTATGATGTGGCACTTCACTCTTCGAATAAGCACGAGTTTCATCCGAACTCAGATAAACACGCGCTTTGCAAGTTTGTTTTAAGAACTGCGACTATGCAATGAATCTGGAATGTCCTATGTTTATATGTTCTGGGTCTCGAAATGGAAGCGATTCTTCACAAAATATATCATATTCCGGTGTTAGTGTCACTGGAATATCCTCCACCTCCCAAAATTCTGTGAGAAGTTTATCGAGGGGCTCTTCTGTAGAATGATATAATTGAGTTAAGAAGGATGAAATGGATCATCCAAAATTGTTTTTTGATTTAAAGCCATTTAAAAGAATAGATGGCAGGGCATCAGCGCCGAGAAGCACGTCGATTTGTGCACTTTTAGAAAATGCTGGATCTGCTAACTGGATGTTTGGCATATTTCTTAATTTTGTGCTAGGAATGGTATTGGATGGTAAATTCCCAGCCATCAAGAACTGACATAGCTTTTGAGTAGGATATGATACCTCATTAATATCTGAAATTTTCGCCTGGACTGCTTGGAAAGGTAATTTGATAATATTGAATAGTCTCTCGGAAATAAAAGATCCTTCTGATCCTGAATCGATTAAAGCTCTGGCAAGATATGTAGTGCCTTTATGTTGAATATTAACAATAGCAGTACCTAATAACTTTGCACATTTTCGCAATTTGTAGGAGTCGCTTCTAATGTTTGAGCAATATGTGTACAGGTTGCAATGGATGTTTGATTATTGGATTTTGACTCGTTTCGATGTAGGAGACTGTTATGACGTCCTTTACACGTAAAACAGTTATGTTATGAGAGCTAGGACAATCTCTCTGGCGAAGCAGTTAAGACACAGATTCTTCTGCTTAATGATGGCTTCTCTCTGAGGCACCTTCATTTGTAGAAAACGAGGACAGAAACGAATCGGATGATTTTCTTGAGAGCAGAAATCATATGTTTTTGATTTTGCACTGACCTTGGTTTCGAAAGACTGAAGTTTTTTATTGAAGGTTGATTTGTAGACTGTTTCGGATGAGACGACCGTGTAGCGGAGATTTTCACATCCTCAATGGCTTCCAATTCACTATGGGTAAAAAGCCCGAAATTTTGGTATTAATGTCATATTTTTTGTGATTGATATTTTAATGCTCCTTTCATTTTTTGATTCTTTAGTAACAAGATAGCATAAAAATAATTTTTAGAACATTTTTACGAGTTATCGTTTATTTTTGGCGCGCTTTCAAAGTCAGCTGATGCAGAGGTGCTTTGAATTGTGAAAATTGGCGGAAAAAATTTAACAACTTGCAGCGCAAACATTGTCTTTATAGCAAACTTTAAGCTTATTATGGAAAACGCAAGTCAGAGTATGTAAATTAATCTTTAATACATGTCTTCCGATAATTCTGTGTTGTTGTTGAATTGTCCAATGTATTGCTTGTGAGTATTTTCAATTGTTTACTAACAAACGTTCTAGTGTTCTGTGGAATATTACTTTTGTATGGCACAAAGAATCACCAATGTTAAAGTTGTATGTTTTTAACATAAATATGTGGAATCAAATAATATTAATGTTTTTTGCACCTTTTCGCCAAACATTATATGTTGTAGGTGTGTATGAGTTCAGTCATGCAGTGCTGCTAGATGTTTGGAGCAACAACAGACGCGATGCAGATGCTGTTAACAGCTATATTTTGGAAAACATTGAAGAGAATTATGTGACTAATGAAGAAAAGATTAAAATTTCAAAGAAAGTGAACCAATTTATTGCTTATGTGAACAAGCACTTAAGGAAATGCAATCGAATGTTGGAGCGATTCAAACAAAATCATTCATTGTGGCTTGCGTCTAAAATTGTTGTCGTTATTGATAAGCTAGAAGGGACACTTTCTAAACCTGGTCGAAAGCAGTTAACGTATGAAGATGCAGGGCCTCAACTTAAAAAGAAAATTAGCAAATAAGCTGGCTGCAGAACAAGGCCATTCAACACCACTTCTCGTACATGCTGCTTCAATTTCCGCAAAAAAACGAAGCAGGCAGAAACGGCCTTTGTATTAAAAAAACCAGTCGAACGCTACAGTCAGGTGCTGACTGTACAAGGCCATGGATTATAATTCCGTTATTGATAATGAAAATTCTGCTTTATTTGGAAAAATTTAAAAATATAAATTTTATATTCTCATTGTTTAAATCATTTGACAGACAAAAGAAGAACACGTAAACAATGCAAAAGCGAATAGATAAGAAGTATAAGCATTAGATAGAGCGAGAGGGCAATAAATTAATGTGAAGTTGTACAGTAGCTCAGTGGAGTGTTTGCCGGATTCGAAGACCAAAGATGTTGACAGTGCTCGGGTTCGATTCCTGCCGCGATCAATGTGTGACGAGTTTTCATTTTTTTCTTTCTTTTCTATTAAATAATTTAAGCAGCAACATAACAATAGTTTTTAAATTTTTGGTACGCAACATATTTAATTAAGTAGAAAACTTTTATAAACTTTGCCGAATATGGCATTGATGTGTGTTAGAGCGGGACGCCGAAACATAAATGTGCAAATGCAAATGTATCGCCATCCCGCTCTAACATTCGTAACTTATCTATTGTCTTAAATGTTGCAAAAAACCTGAGATTTAATTTTTGAAAGCTATTTTTATTGATATTTAATTAAATAACTGTCGTTTTCATTTAAGCATATGAGTAAAAAAATAACCAAAAAAAAGTAATTAAAATAAATAAAAAGTTTCACCAGTCGGCCGCGCATGGGATTCGAACTTACGCACGCAGGACCGCTGTCTGCCACTCTATCCACTAAGCCGCTGCCTCATTTGTTATCCGATCGACAAAGTTGCTTTCTGAGCTAATTCTGTTACCATTCCATGCAAATAAAAAGTGTTGTTAAATGCAGTGTGTCCGACGATTCGAACTTCGGTATGATGCGTAAATTAGGTCTTAATATGCGCATAAGTGTACGTTCAAATTGATTTTAGTTCCGATCATATCTCACTTATTTTTAGTCCGATTTAAATGAAATTTTCAGAAAACATCCGTGACAAGGTATTTGTCATGTGAGATGTACAACTTTTGTTGTTGGGTGTATATTGTGTATATTAAACTGTTATTACTGATTTACAGAGGCAGGAAGGGGCGTGGCCAAATTTCAAAAAAAACTTTGAAACACTGCAACATACACGGATGTTGTCACAAAATTTGAAGACTCTAGCTCTTATAGTTTCTGAGATCCAGATGTTCATACAGACGAACAGACGGACAGACAGACAGACAGACAGACGGACAGACAGACATGGCTCAATCGACTCGGCTGTTGATACTGATTCAGAATATATATAGTTTATGGGGTCGGAGATGCCTCCTTCTGCCTGTTACGCACATTTACGTTCCGACAAACACAGTAGTCCATGAATTTTTTTAAAATCCATGGCCTAAAAAGCATAAGCAGCGAAAACATACATGACATAAAAAAGAAAATTGAGACAAATCATCCCATTAAAATAAGTGCTGATAATGCTTTAGCTTTCTTAATTGAATACGGATTTACAAAGCAGCAATATAATAATATAAAAGCGCTCAATAAGCAGCAAGGGTGTGATATTTTCCCTCCTTATTCAAAAGTAGCAGAAGCAAAATTGAAATGCAGGCCATCCGAACTTAATATTTGTGAGACAAGGGCAGAAGTATCGTTGCAAGATTTGCTAGATCATACAGCCAGCCGCATACTTGTAATGCAAGAGGAAGTTTTAGATGTTTGCCCAGACACAACTAGTTGTACATTAATTGTGAGCTATGGCTTCGATGGATCTACGGGCCAAAGCACGTACAAACAAAGCTTTCAATCAAACGAATGTATCGCCCTAGATCAATCCCTTTTGTCACTACAATTATACCGTTAAAATTAATAGATGAAATCAACAATCGAATTATTTGGATAAATTCATCTCCACAATCAGTGAGATTTTGTCGGCCTTTGAAAATTGAATTTATAAAGGAAAGTACTGCCCTCATATTAAAGGAAAAAATTAATCTGGATGTGGCTATAAAAAACCTTAAAACATATTCCTACACTTCCAAAAATCAAATAATAGCAGTAAAATACAAACCGTATATGACATTAATTGATGGTAAAGTGTTGAACGTTATAACCGGAACCAATTCATGCCAATCATGTCCGTTATGTGGAGCAAAGCCAACTATGTTGTTTCAAACAACAGACTTCAATTCCTCTTCTTTTAAGGTAAAATCTGAGAATCTGAAATATGGAGTAAGCCCGCTTCATGAATGGATTCGATTTTGAGAGTTTGTACTAATAATATCTTATAGAATTGAGTTAAAAAAATGGCGCGTTTACGGAGATGAAAAGGTCAGCCTGTCATTGCGAAAAAAGTTTATCCAAGAGAAGTTGTGGACCGAATTGGGCCTGAATGTTGACTCACCTAAACAAAATGGAAGCGGTAATACCAACGACGAAATACTGCAAGACGAGCATTCTCCAACAGCAAAATATTTTCGTCTGTTTTAAATTTGGACTACAAAATCATTTACAATTTTTATATAATATTGATTTCAATTTCTTGTGAGCACATGATTGATGCGGAAAAATTTAAATCACTATGCCATTCTACTTTTAATTTATACATAGAACAATATTCTTGGTTCCCAATGTCCCCAACTGTCCACAAAATATTGGTACATGGATATCAAATTATAAACCAATTTATTGTTCCTGTTGGTGTCCTCGGAGAAAACGCATCAGAAGCGCGCAACAAACTTTATAAGAGCGATAGAAAATCTCACGCTAGGAAATGTAGCCGACTAGCAAACATTACAGATGTGTTCAATAGAGCAATGGATTCATCTGATCCTTTGCTTTCAAGTCTTTGTTTAAGAGATAGAAGAAAGTTTGGAAAAAAGAAACTCCTCCCAAAAGAAGTAATAGATATTCTTCAAAATCCGGATGCAGAACTTTATAAACTTAGTTATCAATCTTGTAATGAAGAAGAAGAAGTGGAAGTGGAAGACGAATTCAATTACCTTAATATATATTTAGAGCAGGAAGTTGAAGACGATCAATAAACTTAATAAAATATAAATAATTTGTTGACTTTTATCTCAAAATAATGGTTTTTGCATATTGTGCCCTCACTTCGCTCCCACGCCAATCCTCCAGGGATGACACTTTCGGATCCACCGGTTGCACCACAGACAGATTAACACCCCCCCCTCGTTCGCCCCTCATCCATCTCCCCTTTAAAACCGCTTTTATTTGTATATTAATACATACATTTACTTTATTATCAAGGGTTTTTTTTGTGGGCGGAGGTGGAGGCGTGGTCGGATCAAAAAAATAACGAAATCCGAAATTCTAATTAAATCCTAATAATACATATAAAAAAATTCAAGTCTCTATCTTTAAAATTGTAATTAATACCAAAATTTCGGGCTTTTTACCCATAGTGCAATGTGCGATAGATGAACAATGGATAAACTACGATAAATAAAATTTTGTGTTGACCATTGACTAAAAGGCGTTTATTTTCGAAACGTTCTTGTAAAAGCGCTCCAGGCGGATTCAAAACCATCGTTAGTGAAAGGGAACTTCGCCACTATGGAATTAGCTCTCCACTTGTTTTGGAATTTAAGTGAAATAGTTATTCAACTGTGACAGTAATAAAAGTTGCCAACGCCATGTTTTGGAGCAATGCAGTTTTTTGTTTTACAGATCTTGTATTTGGAGGATTATGAATCAAAATTTTGGCACAGTTTTGAGGTAGCTGGAGTAGAAGCCTTTCTCACAGTCGGTGGAGTAAATCTTTCTAATTTTAGATTGGGAAGAGAACTTGATCTTCGGTTTGGGCTTGTTGGAACAGAAAGCCGATTTGTTGAGGCCTTTTGGGATCAGTAGGCATAAACACTCGTGGTTAGAAGTTTATTTTAGAATCGGATAATTCTAAAAAAAATATATATAAAAAATTTTTAGAGAGTATTCAATGGTCGGATATACCCCAAAATATAAGTAAAAATAATGTAAAGGATATTACTAGTAGGATATGCTCAAAGAATAAAAAAATAAATTTAAAAGTTTTAAAGAGTATTCAAAGGTCGGATACACCCCAAACCTAAGTAAAAATATTGTAAATGATATTACATATAGGATGTACTCAAAAAAAATAACAAGTTTAAAAATTTTAGAGAGTATTCAAAGGTCGGATACACCCAAAACCTAAGTAGAATCAGATATACCCTAAAAATAAGTTGATATATTGTAAAGGATATTACAAGTCGGATAAACCCCAAAATTAAGTAGAAATATTGTTAAGGATATTACAAATTGGATATACCCCAAAAATAAGTTGATTTTGTGTAAAGGATATTACCATTCGGATATACCCCAAAAATAAGTAGAAATATTTAAAGGGTGCCGCTGAACTCGCAAAGCGGAACTGAACTAGCGGGATGTATGTATTTAATAGAGTTTGCGGTACTTGGGTATGACGTATTTAATAGCGACTCTTTAACCTTTGCAAAAGACCACGTACATATGTACATACATGTATGTACTTAGGTATATATGTGTGTTGGAGTGTATTTAGCTGTTTGTAGGGGGTGAAAATATATGTACATATGTGCTTAGAAAAATATATGTATGTATATTTATATATGCAAATGATAATGTCACGTTTGATATGTAATTTCTCTTTTTAGGCCATGGATTTTCAAAAATTCATGGTCTACTGTGTTTGTCGGAACGCAAATGTGCGTAACAGGCAGAAGGAGTCATCTCCGACCTCATAAACTATATATATTCTGAATCTGTATCAACAGCCGAGTCGATTGAGCCATGACTGTCTGTCCGTCTGTCTGTCTGTCTGTCTGTCTGTCTGTCTGTCTGTCTGTCCGTCTGTCCGTCTGTCTGTCTGTATGAACACCTGGATCTCAGAAACTATAAGAGCTAGAGTCTTCAAATTTTGTGACAACATCCGTGTATGTTGCAGTGTCTCAAAGTTTTATTGAAATTTGGCAACGCCCCATCTCAGATGACAAATACCTTTTCACGGGTGTTTTCTGAAAATTTCATTTAAATCGGACTAAAAATAAGTGAGATATGATCCGAATTAAACTCAATTTCAACGTGTACTTGTGCGTATATTAAGACCTAATATACGCAAGCATATCGAAGTTCAAATCTAGCGTCGGACACACAGCATTTAAGAAAACTTTTTATTTGCATAGAATGGTAACAGAATTGGCAGCTCAGAATGCAACTTTGCCGATCGAACGACAATTGAGGTAGTGGCTTAATGGTTTTAGTGGCGGACGGCAATTCTTAGAGAATCCGCTTGTGCGTGAGTTCGAGTTCTAGCGGCGGCTTGTGCAATTTTTTACTTTAAGTACTTTTTTTTTGTTGTTTTTATACCCTTCGACCATTGAAAATGGTCAAAAAGGGTATAAACTAACTTTTGTGCAAATGTATGTAACAGGCAGAAGGAGGCGTTGGAGACCCAACAAAGTATATATATTCTTGCTCAGGATCACTAGCCAAGTCCGATTAAGCCATGTCTGTCTGTCTGTCCGGATGTCTGGATGTCCGGATGAACACACAGATCTCAGCTATTATAAAAGCTAGAGACACCAAATTTGGCATGAAGGTTTCTGTTGATCCGGGACAGGTGAAGTTTATTTCAAATGTTGGGTGCCACGCCCCCCGCCCACGCAAATCAATAATTTCATCTTTAAAGCTGATTTGCGAGCGACATATAAAAGATACAACATTCTGAGTAAGACTATACTTAGCTAATTATAATGCCAACATAACGTCAAAATTCCAATCCGATCGGACAACAAACACAGAAGTTATTAAACAAAAACCTTGTTCGCTTTGATTTTGTATACAGACCAGCAAGCTGTGACGTCATTGCAATGCTCATGAAGGAAAGAAAAGGAAAGAGAATGCGAGCGCGTAGCGCCATCTGTTGTTCTTCTCTTCTTTTCTATGCACACACATTTTTTGCATTCAAACGAACACACACACATACATACATTTGTGCTTGACCAATCAAATGATGCACGCATATACACGTATTCATACACAGACGCATATAAAGGTTTACGTTACGATATTTCCAGTGTTTGAAAAGCTGCAGTCGAATTAGCAGAAGTCGCAATATTTTTGCTTTTCACTGCTTCTGCTGCGAGCGATATCAGAAAGTGAACAATTGCTTCTGCTGCTGCTTCTGCGAATATCAGAAGTCGCAGTCAAAGCATAAGGTAAAAATCCCGCAGCAAGATCAAAAATCAGCAGCAGTCGCCGTTTTCCGTTTTTTCGCTTTCTGCTTTGCTGTTGCTTTTGATCGTAGACGCAAGTCGCTGCTGCAGCTACCGACGACTTTCGGAATCGTCAACAGTCGCCAGCAGCATAGGTCGGCGCCTTCGACTGTTTGCTGCTTTTGATTTTCGTTGCTATTGCTGCTGACCAACAGTCGCAGCAGCATAAGTCGGTGCTTTCGACTGTTTGCTGCTTTTGATTTTGGTTGCTATTGCTTTTGATCAACAGTCGCAGCAGCGTAAGTCGGTGCTTTCGACTTTTGTTGATTTCTGATTTTGCTGCCGAGCAGCATAAGGTGACAGACGCATGAGGCGACAAATTCATTCAGTAGCCGCAACTTGTATTTAATAACGAATGACTAAATTTATTGAAAATTAATTATAGCGTACTTCTTGTCCTTATTTTATTTTTTTTACTTTCTTTTTGTATAATGCTTATGAAATAATAAAACTAATCAATTTTTAACTATTATTTTACTTATTATTATTATTAATTATTAATTATTACTTTGTTTCTATAATTTTTTTAAAATTGATTAGTTTTATTATTTCATAAGCATTATACAAAAAGAAAGTAAAAAAAAATAAAATAAGGACAAGAAGTACGCTATAATTAATTTTCAATAAATTTAGTCATTCGCTATAAATATAAGTGCGGCTACTGAATGAATTTGTCGCTCATGCTTGTCACCTATGCTGCTCGGCAGCAAAAATCAGAAATAGCAACAGTCAAAAGCACCGACTTACGCTGCTGCGACTGTTGATCAAGCAATAGCAACAAAATCAAAAGCAGCAAACAGTCGAAAGCAGACTCCGCTGCTGCGACTGTTGGTCAGCAGCAAAAGCAACGAAAATCAAAAGCAGCAAACAGTCGAAGGCGCCGACTTGCCTGCGACTGTTGACGACTTCCGAAAGTCGTCGCTGCAGCAGCGACTTGCGTCTAGACGCAACAGCAAAGCAGAAAGCGAAAACGAAAAACGGCGACTGCTCTGATTTTGATATTCGTCGCTGCGGGATTTTTACTGCTTTGACTGCGACTCTGTCAGAAGCAGAAGCAGAAGCAAAATCATGTGAAATGAAACTTACGGCAGTTTTTCAAACGCTGGATATTTCTATTAAGTAGAAGTATTGTACAATTATTGACTCTTTACGTTTCAAAAATTCGAAGGGTATCCCACTGTCGCGTGCCGCTCGACTGTTGTTTTTCTTACTTGTTTTATTCATATAAACTAAAAGGAAAACAACAGACGTAAACTACACCCGCTACCTAAGTCCTACATCAATATCTATTGAATTATTAAATTAAATTTCAATAAAAATAGTTTCTCAAAACAAATTTTTTATATATTTATGCAATAGTTAAGACAATCAATGTACACGAATGTTAGAGCGGGACGTCGATGCATGCATGTCTGCATTTGCACATTTATATTTCGGCGTCCCGCTCTAACACGCATCAATTGCCGTATTCGGCACTCATACGCAACTATCAGATTTGTGCAACATTCGGCAAAGTTTATAAAAGTGTTCTAATTAAATATGTTGCGAATCAAAAAAATTAAAAATTATTGTTTGTTAAGGTTTCAAATTATTTAATAGAAAAGAAAGAAAAAAAGGAAAACATGTCACACATTGAACGCGGCAGCAATCGAGCCCGAACAATGTCAACATCATTGGTCTTCGAATCCAGCACACACTCCGCTAAGCTACTGTACAACTTCCGCAGCCGGAAAAATGCATACACCAACTTATTACCCTCTCACTCCATCTAATGCTTACACTTCTTGCCTATTCTTCTTTGCATTGTTTGTGTTCTCCTTCTTCTTTCTGTCAATTGAATTTTTGCGTGTCGTTCGAATTAAATAATTAGAATATAAAATTTCAAAAATTTCATTATATATAAGGGAAAATAAATGATACACGGTATACCATGATAATCCATGGCCATCTATAGTCAGCTCCTGACTGTAGCGTTCGACTGGTTTTTGATTGAATTTTGTATATACTGGATATGGACCGCTGCACATTGGGCCAACGAGCCGATTTTTTCGACAAAAATTAAAGTTATAAAGCTAGGTTCTTGAAATTTCGTACATATGATAGTGTCGATGCATACAAAAACATATCCAAGTTTCGGACCGATCTGACCATGCCTTCCCTAGCCGCCCATATGAGATAGGTTTCATCTTATTCTTAATTGTACGGTAATTAATAATGCTGGCACTCGTTAAATTCAGCAAATGTTTTTAATTAATTTTTTTAACACATAACCTTAATATTAATAACTAAAAAATAACAATGTATTCAAAATGACTATAAATAAGTATTTTACATTTAAAAATGTTCATAAAAAGTCGTGTTCTACATCAATATCTATTGAAAACGGATTTTCAGAGTCAGAATCTGAATCACTATCACTATTGTTAGCATCAAAATCGGGAACATTGTTATTATTGTTCATGTTTACAAAATTTAGCAAAATCGCGCGCGCGATTTTATTTTTTCAAAATTTTTTTGCCTGCGGCGCTCCTTTCCGGAACTCTAAAAAATTTCTTTGCCTTACACATGTGATTATCTGAAAGTATTTGAGCTATTAAACATCTTCGTTGACGCCAGTTTTCCGACCAACGACTTCTCGTTGCATGCTCCGAAATTCTTACCACCCAGTAGGGAACTCATAAAATAATAAATTTTTGTGTATGAACAACATTTCGTTTGAATTAAATCGCTTGTGGGACACAGTGCGCATCGTTGTGACGTTTTACTTACTTTAATTAGTCAACAACAAAATACATGTAAAATTAATTATTTTCAAAATTCAATTAAAAAAAACTAGAAGCGACCGCCAAATAATTCTTTCACCTAAATTCATGATAAATGTAGTCCTATCAGTGAAAAAATTTTAAAAAAATCGGAGATGTAGGCAGCTATTTAACCTTTACCAAAATTGTTCCTGCGCTTTTAGTTTCGCACGCACGCAATCAAAAAGCTGACTTAGAAGGGATGCCAAAATTTCAGGGATGCTTCAAAACAACTAAAATCTTTTGATTCATTTTAGTCGAAGTATATTCTATTCAAATTTTATTATTAAAACAGATTTACTTTCTATGAAAAATATGAATTTTCGTCGAAAAATCGGCTCGCTGGCCCAATGTGCACTGGAGAAAAATTTTTGGTAAAATGGATAAGTCGCATTAGGTCGTATATAAAGCTAACTCGTATTCTCGCTTATATGTATAAATTTCTATATTTGGGTAAAACCCAGAAACGATGGAAACAATTAAGTTCCGATGAGCTGCATTTCGCCTCGTTAAAATTATTTGAAATTATTCAAAGAAACGAGTATGTAAATGAATATGACAAGATTAAGAAAGCCAAACCCCTTCAGCCTGGTTTACAGGCATTAACTCCCGTCGTCCAAAAATTCTCTAAAAGTAAAAGACGATTTTCTTTAATAAGAGTATGTGGCAGACTTTTTAAATGCTCCACTGTCACATAACACTAAACTTCCGATTTTATTGCCAAACAAAAATCATTTGGTTGAAATATATCTTCGAAATTTACATTTAAAAATTTACCATGCCGGTCCAAAAACAATGCTCAGTCTGCTTCGACAAGAGATTTGGATCGTAAGTGCTCGAAGAGAATGCACTCAGATAGTTCGGAGATGCATTCATTGTTTTCGATACAACCAAGATTATTAGGCCAAATAATGGGTGATCTACCCACAGAAAGATTTTCCGCAGTGCGTCCATTTTACATCTGTGGAGTTCATTTTTTTGGCCCGATAAACATTTTATTACGAATTCGTGGTCGGCCACCTGTGTATTTAAATGTATAGCAATAGCAATATTCGTATTAGGTGACGCCGCATGAAGCGGCTCACATAATTATTACTTTAATTTTTAAAATAAATATAAGGTTACTTTTAAGTAGTATATACTGTACCCCACAGTATTCTTATTAAAATATAAGCATAGGCGTAAGCACGGGCAGAACACACAGGCAGCAGCCAACGGCAAAAAATCATAGGCATCCAGGCAGACAGGGGCGTAGGCAAAGGCAACGAAAAGGGCACGCAACACACGCAAATCCTCCAGTATTCGGCGCCCAGCATAACACGCAAAATAGCACGCGCACAAGTAACGGTGCCTCGGTACCCAGAGCTAGTGCATAACTCGAGCCAAATAGCACGCGCACAAGTAACGGTGCCTAGGTACCCAGAGCTAGTGCATAACTCGAGCCAAATAGCACGCGCACAAGTAACGGTGCCTGGGTACCCAGAGCTCGCGCATAGACTGCAGCTGCACACAGGCAACGGGATCCGACAATTTTGAAGCCACGGCGGCTAGGCACGATCGGCCGAAGGCAGCGGCGCTCTGCAAGCAGCGGCGACAAACTGTAGGCAGCGACACTAGGTCGGCAGCGTGACGCGGGCAGCGTAATGCAGGCCGCATAATTAGAACACAGGATAGTCGGTCGTGAGCAACAGAACAAGCCGCAAATAATAAAGCCAGTGAAAAATATTAAAGTTTGTGTGGAAGTCCAGTGTAACAAGGAATCCCCCCCCCCTCTCATAGAACATGGATCCTGTCGCAGGACACAACAGGTGAGCTGTAAAAGGATATTGAGAGCGCAATTATGCGCTACGTATGGTGTATGTACCTGGATCTCAGCAACTATAAGAGCTAGAGCCATAAAATTTTGTGACAACATACATACGTGTATATTCAGGTGTCTCAAAGTTTTTTTTTTGAAATTTGGCCACGCCTCTTCCCGCCTCTGTAAATCAGTAATAACTTTTTAAAATCCACAATATACACTAAACAATCAAAGTTTTACATTACAATTTCGTGGCAATGTTTTCTTAAAATTTCATTTAAATCGGACTATAAATAAGATATGAAACGAATCAACCTCAATTTAAACGTACCATTAATATTTATACAGACCTAATTTACGCAATTTACGCGTCGGACACGGCATTTTATTAAACTTTTTTGCACAGAATGTTAACAGAGTTGGCTCATAATGCAACTTTGCCGATCGATCAATAAATGAGGCAGTCGGTAAGTGGTAAGAGTAGCGGACGGCAGTCTCTAAAGATTGTGTGTGCGTGCGCGAGCTCAAGACCTATGCGCGGCTGGGTGTGAATTTTGATTATAATTACTTTTTTTTTGGTTTTTTTTATTTTTATAAACTCAAAGGAAAACTACAGTCGAAAAATACACCCTCTACCTTAATGATAAAAATAGTTTTCAAAAATTAATTTTCATATTTTATGCGATATTAAAGACAATCGATAAATTACGAATGTTAGGGGGACGTCGATACATGCATGTTTGCAGTTGCACATTTTTGATTCGCCTTCCCGCTCTAAGACACATCAATTTCCGTATTCGGCACACATACGGAACTGTCAGATTTCTGCAACATTCGGCAAAGTTTATAAAAGTGTTCTAATTAAATATGTTGCGTTTGTTTGTTAAGCTTTTAAATTATTTAATAGAAAAGAAAGACGAAAAAGAAGTCACTCATTGATCGCGGCAGAAATCGAAGCCGAATACTTTTATCATAATTGGTCTTCGAATCCGGCACAAACTCCACTTATGTAGCTACTGTACAACCTCTGCGGCCGGCACTACTGTTTGACATAACCAAAAATGCCGTACCTAATGCTTATCTTTCTTGTCTATTCGGTTTTTGCATTGTTTGTGTTCTAAATAATAAGAATATAAAATTAATATTTTTTGGTGCTTAATAATAATCCAAATAATGCAAAATTTTCATTATATATGATGGAAAATAAATGGTATAAGGTATTAAAAAAAATATTATCGCAAGTAATTTTTATTTCATCTTTAATTTTTATTTAAATTAACGGTAAAGTTTAATAGCTGCCAACATCTTCGATTTTTTTAAAAATTTCTTCAATGAGTGTTTTATACCCTTCGACCATTGAAAATGGTCAACGAAAGGTATACTAACTTTGTGCAAATGTATGTACATATTCTTGCTCAGCAACACTAGCCGAGTCGATTAAGCCATGTCTGTCTGTCTGTCCGGATGCCTGAATGTCCAGATGAACACACAGATCTCAGCTATTATAAAAGCTAGAGACACCAAAATTAGCATGAAGGTTTCTGTTGATCCGGGACAGGTGAAGTTACCACACCCCGCCTACGCAAATCAATAATTTCATCTTTTAAGTTGATCTGCGAGCGACATATAAAAGAAACAACATTCTGTGTATGACTATACTTAGCTAATTAGAATACCAACAAAATGTCAAAATTGCAATCCGATAGGACAGCAAACACAGACGTTACAACAAAAACCTTTTTCGCTTTGATTTTGTAAGTAGACCAGCAAGCTGTGTCATTGCAACGCTCATGTAGGAAAGAAAAGGAAAGATAATGCGAGCGCGTAGCGCCATCTGTTGTTCTTCTCTTCTTTTCAATGCACACGCATTTTTGCATTCAAACGCACACACACATACATACATATTGTGCTTGACCAATGAAATGATACACGCACATACACGTATTCATACACAGACGCATATAAAGGCTTACGTAACGCTATTTCTATTAAGTAGAAGTGTTGTACAATTATTGACTCTTTACGTTTCAAAAGGTAGAAGGGTAGCCCACAGTCGCGTGCCCCGCGACTGTTGCTTTTCTTACTTGTTTTATTATCTAATTTTAAATAAATACTGTAAGGACGTTTTCTTAAGGCTGCGGTACATAAC
>JAECXB010000515.1:0-44924 GCA_018151435.1 Zaprionus africanus | reverse complement strand
ATTTGACTGGTCTGTGGTTATCAGCGTTTGATTTCAAATAAGCATATTACAAATTGACAACGGCCGTTTATACTTTGAGTAACCATGTTTTTTTTTTATTGTGTTTTATATGTTGTTATTTTTTTTATCATATTTACGTTTGTTCGTGTCTATTTAAGTTTTTACACATTTAATTATTTTAATTTATTTGCCTGAGTATACTTACGAGTAAGATAGGATATGGCAATTGTCCTTCAAGAATTTTTTTAAAATCCATGGCCTAAATATCAGGAAACACCAAGGGACAACAAGAGAAATGAAATCTGACTGTTACAAAAGTGAAGAAGTACAAATACGAGGGTCGTTTGATAAGTCCGTGACTTTTTGAATAAAATATATTTTTTTCGTCAAAGAAGCGTTTTATTTCTCAACATAATCTCCTTTTAGCTCTATACATTTAGTCCAGCGTTTTTCCAATTTTTTTATTCCTTCCAAATAATAGGTTTTCTCAAGGCCCTCAAAATAGTCGTTTGTTTCTGTGATGACCTCTTCATTTGACCCGAATCTCTTACCGCCGAGCCATTTCTTCATGTTTGGAAACAAAAAATAGTCACAGGGGGCTAAATCTGGAGAATATGCTGGATGGGGTAGCAGTTCGTAGCCCAATTTATGAAATTTTGCCATGCTGACTACACACGTGTGCACCCGTGCATTGTCCTGATGGAACAGCACTTTTTTTCGCCAAATGCGGTCGTTTCTGCTTCAAATCAATATCGAATCTGTCCAAAAGCTCTGAATAATATTCGCCGGTGATCGTTTTACCCTTTTCAAGGTAATCGATGTGAATGATACCTTGTGCATCCCAAAAAACTGTGGCCATGACCTTGTTGGCCGACAGACCCACCTTGGCCTTCTTTGGTGCACGTTCACCCGGAGAAACCCACTGTCTTGATTGTTCTTTGGTCTCTGGTGTGGTGTGGTGGATCCATGTTTCGTCTACGGTAACGAAACGGCGCAAAAATTCGTTTGGATTGCGGTTGAACATCGCCAAACACTCCTTTGAAATGGTCACACGGTTGCGCTGATGGTCGTGTGTGAGCAATCGCGGCACCCATCGCGCGGAAAGCTTTTTCATGTCCAAATATTCATGTAAAATGTGATGTACCCGTTTATAGGCATTGAAAGCAGACGATCTCGTGAATTTTAACGAAAATGGAGATCGAAATCGTCTGCTTTCAATGCCTATAAAACGCAAACCAAAAAACGCAGCTTTCTCAAAATTTTACAGTCAGCTGTTAATCGATAACTGCTGACAGGAGCAGTGTTGTATTAAATACAAATACAAAAAGTCACGGACTTATCAAACGACCCTCGTACACCGGATGTATCACTCTTCTTTGTTACTATCTAAATAGGTTAGCAATAAAACGAGTTCGATTTTCGAATAATGCCTTGATAAATCATTTCTTTGATTTGGACTTCTACTTCGTTGTCGTGAGCTTGGGGATCGTAAAGTTGTGTCCTCAATATAAATTTGAAGTCATTGTCTGAGAGGTTCAAACGCAAATATAATTGATTTGTTCACTTTATTATTCAGAACATGTACATGAGTGAGCAGTAAGGCGAGTTCGATTTTTGGAAAATGCCTTGAACAATCATTTCTTTGATTTGGGCTTGGACTTCTTTGTCGTGAGCTTGGAGATATATATAAGATTTCTTATAAATAGGATCTTCATGCTTTGAACTTATGAAGGTCAAATTTTCACATTCTCTGTACTGAATAACTTTAAATTGAAGAATTTTAGTCAGACCATTTCGCTCTTCCTTGTTTATGTGATCGAGTCTGAATTTATTTGATTCTTTCAACTCATTTACAATTGCATAGTTTATTGCTTCGTCATCAGTTGATGGTGGCTCTAAACAGTTCATGCAGTCGGATTACCTTTTGCTCGTTCTCATATCATTAAGAAGTTGTAATTGTTTTAATTAACACTTCGTTCGCTAAAATTTATTTGAGCGTTGGTGTCTTCTTAGAAGTCTCTACTTAGTAGCACATAATAATTTTCCGAAAAATTATGGATATAACAAGAGCAACAGTCGAGCGGCACGCGACAGTGGGATACCCTTTGACCTTCTTGAAACGTATAGAGTCAATAATTGTACAATACTTCTACTTAATAGAAATATCGTAACGTAAGCCTTTATATGCGGGTGTGTATGAATACGTTGTAATAGATTTAGATAACATAGCATGTAAGCATTAATTAGAAGCGGGAAGCTTGTTTTAAATTGTGATCTCGAAGCGTCGGAAGAAGAAGAATAAAAAGCGAAGTTAAAAATAAGAAATTGAAATAAAAATTAGAAAATACTTAAAATAAAATAAAGACTATATTGCCTACCACAATATGAGAAGTGGTCCGAATATTCACGTTATGGATATTGATATTTCGGCAGTGTCGGTGGCACAATTATAGAAATGGTTGGCAATTTGGGGCTTGCCAACAAAAGGCGGCAAAGCTGAATTATTGGCGCATTTAAATGCAGTACCGGTCGAGGTGCGTGACAGTGTTCTAATGATGGATCAAGTTTAAACAGAGGACGAAACCGAGGTTCATGATGCAATGTTGGGGGCGCAAAGAAAAGAGATTTCCAAGAATCAAGAAATTCTCAGGAATTTGCAGGCGGAGATACGGGCAGCAACCGACATGATTACGAAATTACAAAGGCGCAATAGCGTTAATGTGAATTGCAGTGAGCAGCAAGAAGAAGCAGCGCTTGTAAATAATTTAGATGCCCGATAAGATGACGCTGGTATTTCAAATAACTATGAAATTCAAATTGGTGCGAGATCGGATGACAACGCTGCAGGATCTTCGAATAGTGAATAAAACATTATTTAGGATGCTGGATCTTGAAAATGGCTTTTATTATGTGTTTATGGAAAAGAAATCGATAAAATTCACTTTGTTCGTTACCCCTTTAGGGCAATATGAATTTTAAAGAATGCCGATGGGGTTGAAGACAGATCCACAAGGTTTTCAAAGATTTCTTAATAATATATTTATGGACATGATAAAAGAAAACAAGGTTATGATCAGGGCTAACCAAAATATTTACGAAAAATCCCGAAATATTTATTTATTATTTACGATAAAACAAACGAAATATTTGTGATAAATGTTTACCATAAAACTTTATTTTCTTGAATTACATGGTCCATCAATGAGTCTAACAACATTATTACAGTGAATTATTACATGACTTCCCAAATTTTCAAATGTAAAAGATCACCGGCAGTCCTTTAGTACTCTTTTGTAGCCGGAAAATGAGCGCTCTACATCACAAGATACTACCGGAGCGTGTTTGAATGCTTCGATTTCGGACGGTGTCAGATTGTTGATGTATTCATCCACTTCGTTCAGCTTTTCGCCAGCACGATCTTCCGCAAAGTTGCCAGTCCAGTGAAAACGTTTTTTTTTCTCTTTTAATGAAACAAAAAACCGGTTTTTTCCTTGAATTTCAAATTTTCTATTTAAATCGATTTAAATCGATTTTTCTTGTATTTGCGGAAACTAAATCGATTCAGTGAACATCGTTTTATTTCCAGCTCTACTATGAACTGATCGGTTCGTGAAATACTGCATGTTTCTGTGTTAGAAATAGATAAAAATCTAGATAAAAATAAATAGATTAAAATGAAAATAAACCTCTATTGTACTTATTTCGTCGTCGGGAAAGTGCTTAGTCACTTATCGCTGTCCTTTACTTGACTCGAGGATTTCAGATAAAACACATTACTCGGCAATTTAAGTAAATAAATCGCTTCCAGAAAATTCCCTGAGTCCATAGATACATGATTCATGTAATCTGCCTGGAAATTATTTCTTAGGATAAATCAATTTTTGGGCATTTCTATTGATTTGAAGAAATAATATACATGTAATTTCACTAAATTATGTTAAAAAAGGCCAAAATATTTACGAAAAGCCGCAGATCGTTAAAATATTTATTTATTCCCAAATATGCCCAAAATATTTAAATAAATATTTAATATTTACGTAAATATTTTGGTTAGCCCTGCTTATCAGAGTCTAGCGCGGATTCTCCGATTACGCACTGCAGTAAAATTTACAACGGGTGATTTGCGCTGCAACGACACGAGTTCACGAGACAGTGCAGACTTGACCTCAATGTATGCATCGTTGAAGTCAGGCCGAGTGCTTGAGGTTAACTCCGAAAGATCCATTTTTTCCAAGGCGACTTGTGCATCATTCCAGCGATTTTCTCAGAAGTAAGATTGGCATTCCAAGCATCCGATTGACGTTTCACAAAATCTGCTTTCGCCTTTTATTTATTTATTTATTTATTTAATGTCGACTAATTGCTGTCGACTAAAAAAAATTATGTATAAAAATTATATATATGAAATTAATTAATTTTAATTTGTTTAAGATTAAAATAAGATTTAAGAATTAAAATATAAAATTAAGAATTAAAAATTTAAACTTTAAGCATTAAACTTTAAACTTTAAGCTGGGATAGTAAAAATAAAGAAACTGATCCAACATTTGTTGCAAGAGATTGGGGAAAACCCAGTAAAACCCAATCAGACCGGTAGGTTAGTCTTAATTGTTAGGATGAACTGTTAAATAAATTAGAATTGACAGTTTGATAGAATTACGAGAGGACTCAGAGTTGAAAACACTAAACAGTCTATTGTAATCAGCACAGAGAACTCGAAGAGGATCATGCAAACTATAATTATTAAAACAAAGGTTCAAAGAAAGTGGGACAAAATTACGAGTAACTCTAGAAGGAATGCAAAAGTTTATTTGGTTAAGCAGAGTAGGGGAGTCTAAATCATGCTTGATTAGTTTACAGAGAAATGTTACACCTAGCATAATATTATTTGGACGTTGAATACAATGAATGAATTATCAAGTGGTCCAACGACACCAAGCCGATGCTTGTTGCGCGCGGAACCCAAACGAAGTCCACCTCCCGCCTAACCGACCGAGAGGCACCGTCGCATACGGACGACACGGAAACGCGGTAGAAACACGAAAAGAAACGCGAGTAGAAATTAACGCGATATAGAAAAAAAAACTAAAATAAGAAAGAAGGGGCGATAGAACGCAGCATGCAAATAGGACAAAAAATAAAAAACATACAATAGCATATCGAGGAAGATTAACATACTAATAACTAATTACGTGCTAGATAGGAAAGAATTAAAAACTTCATAGCAGCGATAGTATTAGTGCTAGCTATGACGTGTTGGAGCTTATTGTAGTCAGAACATAATACCCTGAAAGGATCATGCAGTGCATAGTTCGATCTACAATAAGGAAGTGTTAGTGGAAGGAAATAGCGAGTACTTCTGCAAGGAACAGAGAAGTGTAGCTGCCTTACCAAGGCCTCACTATCAATGTCACCTTGCATAAGGTTGTTAATAAATACGACCCCAAGCATGGTTCTGCGGTTAGTTAGGGAAGGCAGATAAAGTCTACTATCATAGGAAGGCAGTCTCAAATTTTCATCCCAGTTAAGGCCGCGTAAGGCAAAAAGTAAAAAATTCCTCTGTACTGATTCGATGCGTTCCTTATGAATAGTGTACTGGGGACACCAAACGCATGAACCGTATTCGAGAATACGACGAACAAGTGAAACGTAAAGGGTCTTTGTAATATAAGGATCGTCGAATTCCTTAGACCATCTCTTGATAAAACCTAGGACACCCATGGCTTTATTGACCATATTAGTAATGTGACTTGAAAAGTTTAGTTTTCGGTCCAAACGGACCCCCAGATCATCAACTAGGGTGATTCTTTCCAAGGCACAACCACAAAGAGTATAAGAGGCTAACTTCGGACTGGCTCGAGAGAATGTCATCAGCTTGCATTTAGAGCTGTTCAGGTTTAAGAAATTGGCACAACACCAAGAATTGAAACTATTTAGGTCGGTTTGTAAGTTTGAGTGACAGTGGTCGTCTTTAAATTGGAAGCAAAGCTTAACATCATCCGCATACAAAAGAGTACGGGAGTTACGTATGACCAAGGGAAGGTCATTGATGAAAAGCGTAAAAAGTAAGGGACCAAGATGACTCCCTTGAGGAACACCCGATGTGGCATGAATTGGGTTTGAAAGGGTGGTTTTAAAGAGAACTCTTTGAGTTCTGTCAGCCAGATAGCTTACAATCCAACTAAGTAGATTTGGTGAAAACCCTAGTCGGTCGAGCTTATGTGCCAGGAGGGAATGATTCACTGAGTCAAAGGCTTTACTGAAATCAGTATATATAACATCAGTTTGAAGATTTTCCTGAAATTACCACGAAGGAACGACTTTTAATGAATCCGTGTTGAAACGGTGAGATAACGGATCTACAGAAATGTTGCAAGTGAGTTATAACAGACTTGCTGCCCTTTTTAAGCAAGGGAATAATGAAAGATTCCTTCCAAATGGAAGGAAAGACTGAGGTTTCTAAAGACAGCAAAAATAGTTTGAGCAATGGCTTACTTAGGGAGATAGCACAGAAACGAAGTATGCAAGCAGGAACACCGTCAGGGCCTGGTGAGAAGACTGGCCTTACTAAAGACAGATCCTTTACCATTGAGCTTTCGTTTAAAAAGGGAGAGAAGATACCATTTGAACTTGGAATGTTGTATGGATAAAAGTGAGTTCTCTGTGTAGAGGGAGAATAAGTCGTTTGAAAAAACTTTGCAAACATATCGGCCATGGCTTGGTCGGTATCTGCACTAGCATTTTCAAACGTTAATTTTGTTGGAAATGCGGTAGCTGCCTTACCAAGGCCTCACTATCAATGTCACCTTGCATAAGGTTGTTAATAAATACGACCCCAAGCATGGTTCTGCGGTTAGTTTAGTAGCAGATTTAGTAGCAGATGTCTACTATTATAGGAAGGCAGTCTCAAATTTTCATCCCAGTTAAGGCCGCGTAAGGCAAAAAGTAAAAATTTCCTCTGTACTGATTCGATGCGTTCCTTATGAATAGTGTACTGGGGACACCAAACGCATGAACCGTATTCGAGAATAGGACGAACAAGTGAAACCTAAAGGGTCTTTGTAATATAAGGATCGTCGAATTCCTAAGACCATCTCTTGATAAAACCTAGGACACCCATGGCTTTATTGACCATATTAGTTATGTGACTGGAAAACTTTAGTTTTCGGTCCAAACGGACCCCCAGATCATCAACTACGGTGATTCTTTCCAAGGCACAACCACAAAGAGTATAAGAGGCTAACTTCGGACTGGCTCGAGAGAATGTCATCAGCTTGCATTTAGAGCTGTTCAGGTTTAAAAAATTGGCACAACACCAAGAATCGAAACTATTTAGGTCGGTTTGTAAGTTTAAGTGACAGTGGTCGTCTTTAAATTGGAAGCAAAGCTTAACATCATCCGCATACATAAGAGTACGGGAGTTACGTATGACCAAGGGAAGGTCATTGATGAAAAGCGTAAAAAGTAAGGGACCAAGATGACTCCCTTGAGGAACACCAGATGTGGCATGAATTGGGTTTGAAAGAGAACTCTTTGAGTTCTGTCAGCCAGATAGCTTACAATCCAACTAAGTAGATTTGGTGAAAACCCTAGTCGGTCAAGCTTATGTGCCAGGAGGGAATGATTCACTGAGTCAAAAGCTTTACTGAAATCAGTATAAATAACATCAGTTTGAAGATTTTCCTGAAATCCTTTTACCACGAAGGATGTCAGCTCAAGCAGGTTTGTCGTAGTGGAACGACTTTTAATGAATCCGTGTTGAAAAGGTGAGATAACGGATCTACAGAAATGTTGCAAGTGAGGAGTTATAACATTCTCGAAAAGTTTGGGTATAGCCGACAATTTAGAGATGCCTCTATAATTGCTTGCATCAGACTCGGTTAGTAAGAGAAGGTAGGTTAATTAGAAGAAGTCTACTAGAGTAACGTGGTAAGAGTACACCTGATACCCAGTTAAAACTACGTAAGGCGAAGAGTAGAAATTGCTTTTGAACAGACTCAATTCTATCTTGGTGAATCTGGTATTGCGGCGACCACACGCAGGAACCATACTCAAGAATTGGACGAACAAGAGAAGTATAAAGTAATTTAGTTGTATCAAGATCTTTGAATTCTTTGGCCCATCTTTTGAGGAAACCAAGTACTCGAAATGCCTTATTTACAGTTTGTGAAATGTGACGATCAAATTTCAGTTTATGATCAAAGAGAATACCTAGATCGTTTACCTCGGTTATTGTTGAAAGCGGCGTTAAATCAAGTGTATAGTTGGTGACGTGAAAGCTACCTTTGTAAAATGACATAACTTTGCACTTCAAACAGTTAAGATGAAGCAGACTATGCCTGCACCAAGCTAACATCAAGTCAAGATCTGTTTGAAGGAAGTTTTGAACAGGATCACTGTACGTCAAACAGAGTTTCACGTCATCAGCATACATAAGGATATCAGAGTGCAATAGTATTGAAGGAAGATCATTAATAAAGAGGTTAAAAAGCAAAGGTCCGAGATGGCTGCCCTGAGGAACACCAGAAGTTACTAGGTTTGGCTTTGATAAACAGTTTTTAAAAAGAACTCGTTGAGATCTGTAAGTTAAATAATCGGATATCCACAAAAGCAGCTTTTGTGGGAAACCAATCAAATTTAACTTGTGAATCAGAAGATTATGATTTACGGAATCAAATGCTGAAGTCAGTATAGACAACATCAGTTTGCATTTTCTTCCGAAATCCTAAAGAAACGCGGGATGAAAATTCTAAAAGATTAGAAGCTGTAGATCTTGCCTTCACAAACCCATGTTGATGGGGCGAAGTTATTGATTTACACATAAAAGTTAATTGAGCCGTAAAACTTTTTTCAAAAATCTTAGATAAAGCGGACAATTTAGATATACACCTATAGTTCTTCACATCATGGTTTGATCCACTTTTGTGAAGAGGAATGGAAAAAGAGTTTTTCCAAATAGGTGGAAAATGACTATTAGATAGTGACAAGTCAAGCAGCTTAAAGATTGGCTTAAGAAGTGGATCAGCACAAAATCTTAGCACACATCCAGGAACACCATCCGAGCCAGGAGAGAAAAACAGGCTTCAAAGATTTTAGATCGTTAAGTAAAGAAGTTTTGTTAATAGTAGGACAGAAAAGGGTGTTAAAATTATTACTATTATTACTAGGGTAGGGATATGGATGAGTGGAAGATGTATAAAGTTTATTTGAGTAGGTAGATTGAAAAAAAGTCTGCAAACAAATCGGCTGCGGCCTGATCACTGCTTACTTCATTTTTTCCGAAAAATAAAGACGAAGGGAAACTTTTAGATTTACGTTTACGATTGACGAAGTTGTAAAACTGCTTAGGGTCCTGGACGAACTGCAAACGACAACGTCTCAAATACTGTTTTAACGACATGCATTCAGAGCAATAAAGATTGCTCTGGCAGCAATATATCATGACACATGGCAAAACAAACGCTAGAGACAAGTTCGACGGGCAGTGTGGAAAGGCTAGACACAGACTAGATATAAAATCTAGACAAAAAGTAGACAAATCCTAGACACACGCTAAACACAGGCTAGAAAAAGACTTGACACAGGCTAGACACCGTGTAGACACAGGTTAGTCAAAGATTCAACCGACAGTATGGACACGCGAGACAAAGGCTTGACGAAGGCTAGGCACAGACTTGATATACAGTCTGGACAGGCTAGACACAGACTAGAGACTGGAAATGGAACAATGCGAGCGAGATTAGCGACCAATTAAGCTAAAACCAATGCAGCTGACAATTCCAGCTTTGGTATCGTAAGAGTTTTTAAAGGGGCGACTCTAGATTTTGAGCATAAAAGATGTGATGAAATTGAGTCCTGTGATTCCGAACGAAGGAAGATACAAGAGCCGTATGCCAGGCTGCTTGCATCACAAAAATGCATGAATTTGATATAAAGGAATCATCGCGCACCGCGGAAATTTGAAGAGAAAGCTGGCTCCATGCTGATTGTAGCTCTGCTGGCATTGCGTCGCCCCAGTTGAGTTGATGTTTCCGTAATGTTTGGATAAATATTTTGGCCTTTGTGATGATAGTAGCAATTAAGCCAAGCGGATCGTAAGTTCTGGCGACTGTGGATAGAACAGCGCGCTTGGTGGCTGGTCCATCCGGCATAATTTTTGAAAAATTGAATAAGAAGTTGTCAGTCCTGAGGTTCCATACCAGCGCCAAGGCTTTCGCGATTCCAGTTTGATCATCAAATGTTAGCAGCTTCTCCTTAGCCACTTCGAGCTCACAATCGAGCACGGCTGATTCATTAGAGCACCATTTGGAATGGGGAATTGGCCACGGCTAAGCAGCCCCTTGACCTGGCGTTTAATTTCCACTACTTCTTCAATGCTTTCTCCACCAGAGATAAGGTCGTCTACGCAGAAGTCTCTCTGAACGATCATCGACCCAATAGGGAACGTTTCCTCCTCATCGAGTGCTAGCTGATTCATAGTCCTTATTGCCAGAAACGCTGCGGATTTGGTACCATATGTGAGTGTGTCCAGACTGCTTGTTGAAAAATAAGGAACACCCTGTTTATACGTGCCGTTATGTGCAAAGACCCGTATGTATGTATGTACGAGTATAACTGCACAACAATATGTCCAAAGCAGATGCACCAAAATAACTGTTATTAATTTGCCTTGATATACGTGTATGTATGCACCCACGACGATTTTAGGCTTTTACATTGTAAGGTAGCGTTCTATGGCTGGGGTCGCCTCAATCGCGCCAGGGCTACCATTACAAGAAAATTTGTAATTGTGCTGAGACCCTGGACGAGGGGGTGTGAATATTTGGGTCTATGGGGAGGGGGGAAGGCAAAGGCTTTCAAGCGGCGAGGCCGACTTGAGCGGTGAGGGGCAGAGTGGGGTGATCTGTAGGTGGCCGAAGGCGGAGACAGTGATGTCTACCTGGTGTCCCCTCCGCAGTTGAGTCTCAGGAAACTGGGATTTGACCGTCAGCTCCTGAGACCTGCGTGACCGTACTAGAAGCTTCACTGTATGCAACAGGATTTGAACGTCATCGCACCAGTGAAACCCCGGCACCGTGGGAACACCCTGTATGTACCACTCTTCCGCCTGGCTATACTAAGGCTGCACTGTATGGAACGGGATTTGACCGTCATCGCACCAGCACAATCCTCGGCACAGTCGGCTCACCGTTGTACACACCTACTCGAACACATACACACACATGTACGTACCCATACGTACGCATACTCATAGACCCGAAGAAAAAAAAACACACAGAAAAATAACATGCAAAACCTACAAATATTTGAGCTTTGAGTCCACGGTTAGGAACCTTCTAAAAAGGCACCCTGTTTGCGAGCGCCTCCAGTTTGAGCGGTTTTTTTCCTCTCACAACTGGGGCTCTCGCACTAAGTACCGTGGTAGTTCTCACTCGTTTATTGAAAACAACTGCACTTTCGTTTCACTGGCTGTTTTATTTTGCACAAATTTCTTAATAATTATTCCTACTGCCCTATGTCCCTGCCTGGCACCGTGCGCTGTTTCCCCACTTCCTAAGCTTCGCGATTCCCTGCCTTGTACCACGGTGTGGCTCGCTCACCTCGCTGGTCTTGTGCATTTCTCTGGAATCGGTTCTTCTCGTTGCTTGCCCTTAGATCTCCTGTGTCCTTGTCCAGTGATCCTGCCTTGTCACCCTTGTATTCTCGTTCATCTTCTTGGTCTTGGTTTCCAGGCACTTCCGATGCAATTGCCGTGTCGAGGGACACTGTCCGATCTCATTCCTCTGACTTGCCGGTGCTCATGTACGGGTTCCACTCGGAGAGCTTCGTTGCTTCGGATGCATTTCCATCGTTGCACTCGTTTTCGCTCCTTTTTGAGTACGTGAGCGAGTGCACTTCAGCTTGAGTGATCTTCTCTTCAGCTATTGAACGAGTGCGTTCCGTTGGGAGCGCCGCTCTTTGAGTGCGTTCGCTGTCGGCGCTCTCTAAGCGCATTCGCTGTTGGCGCTCTCTGAGCGCATTCGCTATTGGCGCTCTCTGAGCGCGCTCGTATGCGGACGGTTATGTGCGTGCGCTCTCTGTCCCGTTGTTGAGCGGGCCGCTCAGGTTCGGTGCACTCATTGTTGCTGCTCTGCTTGCGCTTTCTGATCGATGGCTGCTGTCTCGCTTACTCCAGTTTGAAGTATGTGGATGGTGGTGGGTTTTGTTGAGAGCGAGCTGTATACCCTATAATCATGCTAATGGGGCCTATGCTTTTGACTTTTCGAAGGCTGGCCTGACTAGCTTATTATTGGACGTTAAATTCAATGGCTGTATTAACAAGTGGTCCAACGACATCAAGCCGATGCTTGTTGCGCGCGGAACCCAAACGAAGTCCACCTCCCGCCTAACCGACCGAGAGGCACCGTCGCATAACGGACGACACGGAAACGCGGTAGAAACGAGAATAGAAACGCGAATAGAAACGCGGGGAGAAATTTAAAAAGAAGAGGCGATAGAACGCGGCATGCAAATAGGAATAGATTATCGAGGAAGACTAATACTAATTACTAATTACGTGCTAGATAGGAAAGAATTAAGGACTTCAAAGCAGCGATAGTGTTGGTGCTAGCTATGACGTGTTGGAGCTTATTGTAGTCAGAACATAATACCCTGAAAGGATCATGCAGTGCATAGTTCGATCTACAATAAGGAAGTATTAGTGGAAGGAAATAGCGAGTACTTCTGCAAGGAACAGAGAAGTGTAGCTGCCTTACCAAGGCCTCACTATCAATGTCACCTTGCATAAAGTTGTTAATAAATACGACCCCTAGCATGGTTCTGCGGTTAGTCAGGGAAGGCAGATTTAGTAGCAGAAGTCTACTATTATAGGAAGGCAGTCTCAAATTTTCATCCCAGTTAAGGCCGCGTAAGGCAAAAGGTAAGAAATTCCTCTGTACAGATTCGATGCGTTCCTTATGAATAGTGTACTGGGGACACCATACGCATGAACCGTATTCGAGAATAGGACGAACAAGTGAAACGTAAAGGGTCTTTGTAATATAAGGATCGCCGAACTCCTTAGACCATCTCTTGATAAAGCCTAGGACACCCATGGCTTTATTGACCATATTAGTTATATGACTTGAAAACTTTAGTTTTCGGTCCAAACGGACCCCAGATCATCAACTAGGGTGATTCTTTCCAAGGCACAACCACAAAGAGTATAAGAAGCAAACTTCGGACTGGCTCGAGAGAATGTCATCAGCTTGCATTTAGAGCTGTTCAGGTTTAAGAAATTGGCACAACACCAAGAATTGAAACTATTTAGGTCGGTTTGTAAGTTTGAGTGACAGTGGTCGTCTTTAAATTGGTAGCAAAGCTTAACATCATCCGCATACATAAGAGTACGGGAGTTACGTATGACCAGGGAAAGGTCATTGAAGAAAAGCGTAAGTATAATTGTCTGCACAACGATATGCACAGAGTAAAAATACGCACAGAAACTAAGCACAGCGAGGTCGAAAGAAATGTTTGTATGTGTGTCTCCGAATTTTCGCGCGCGAATCAATAAGTACACCGATATCTATAAATCTTAATGTTTTATTTTTTACCGACATGCAAGAATTAACAATGAGCGAACGAATCACTATAAACTAATTTGCCGCCGAATTGTAAAAAATCAAACGACCGCGAAAATTGCAACAAACGACCGACAAACAAAAAAAAAAAATCACGTCGGGGTTACCAAATGTTTAGAGGAAAACCGATTGTCCACCTTTCAATTGTTTATCTTAGTTTATTATTCATTTGTTGCACCTTTTAGTCGAACCATCAGCAAGCTTATAGACACGTGTGTACATGAAAAAGAATGTAGATGATCAATGCTAGAGCAACTAGCTTTTGTATGCATTAACATAGTCATAACTGAGTTGCAATCAAAACAAACAGTGGCGCGAAGCACTTACACTTAAATATAAAATAATCATAAAGTTCGGGTTCTGCTCCCGACATTTATTATATATCCAAAAGTTTGGTTATTTTTGGGACATTAAATTACCATTAACAAATGTTCGATACTCGGTATTTGAATACCAGCATTAAACTAGGTTGGGGAAAATCTCGATGATTTCGATGGATTTGCTTAAAAACTTCGATAATATCGATGCATCGAGTTTTATTCGTTATCTGATAGGCCGCAAAGTCGTAACAAAAACAATAGTCGAGAGGCACGCGACAGTGGGATACCCTTCGATCTTTTTGAAACGTAAAAAGTCAATAATTTTACAATACTTCTACTTAATAGAAATATCGTAACGTAAGCCTTTATATGCGTCTGTGTATGAATAAGTATATATGCGTATATCATTTCATTGGTCAAGCACAAATGTATGTATGTGTGTGTGCGTTTGAATGCAAAAAATGCGTGTGCATAGAAAAGAAGAGAAGAACAACAGATGGCGCTACGCGCTCGCATTTTCTTTCCTTTTCTTTCCTAGATGAGCATATCAATGACGTCATAGCTTGCTGGTCTGTATACAAAATCAAAGCGAACAAGGTTCTTGTTTAATAACTGTTTGTTGTCCGATCGGATTGGAATTTTTAAGTTATGTTGGTATTAAGCTAAGAATGTTGTATCTTTTATATGTCGCTCAAAATCATTGATTTGCGTAGGCAGGGGGCGTGGCACCCAACATTTGAAATGAACTTCCCTTGTCCCGGATCAACAGAAACCTTCATGCCGAATTTGGTGTCTCTGGCTTTTGTAATAGCTGAGATCTGTGTATTCATCTGGACATACAGACATCCAGACATCCGGAAAGACAGACGGACATGGCTTAATCGATTTGGCTAGTGATCCTGAGCAAGAATATATATACTTTGTGGGCTCTCCCTCGCCTCCTTCTGCCTGTAACATATATTTGCACAAAGTTAGTATACCCTTTTTTGACCATTTTCAATGGTTGAAGGGTATAAAAAATAACCAAAACATAAAGTACAAGTAGAAGTTTCAAAAAAAAAAAAAATTGGAAACAAAAAAGAACACTTAATCCAGTCATTTTTGTTCAAGAAAGTCAATTTGCGAGTATCAACATGCTTCAGATTCAATTGCACTTTTCGCTCATTATGAAGCCTGCCTTGCTGAACATGCGTTCCGGAAAAAATTTTTTATTATTATTTTTTTTTAAAAGAGGGAGTCTCCCAACAGAGAAGGCGCGAGGCACTGCGACCAGAAAGATCATTTGGGCCTATAAGGCTCTCCCTATCCTGACAAAAGCTTTTCTGCTTCCCTGATGAAGCTTAACAGTTCGCACAGTATGTGTTTTTAATGGGGTTGTCGTCCTCTTTACAGAGCCTGCATTCTGCATCCGAGTGAAGACGCATTTTACGAGGTGATAGTTCACCAGATGGTGGCCACTAAGGTAGCTAACAAGAAGATAAAGATCTCTCCTAGAGAGTGTGTTTGTTCTTCGTTTAACCGAGGGATTTGTAAGCTCTTTAGCCTGCCTCATCCCTGGTTGGAAGAACCAATAGCGTTTACAAGGGATGAGATGGTTCGGGGCCATGCAGAGGGGCTGACGAGTGTGATTTTGCTTGAAGAAATCCTCACAAAAAGAGTCTTCTTCAGAGGCCGAAGCCGAAGAAGCATAGTTTTCGATCTCCCAAAACCGTTTGACTTAATCCTCGAGCGAAGAGTCTTGAATTTGTTGAGTTGGTGCCTCGGTAAGAAAAAGTAGCGATGATCGCTTAATGTTTGAATGTGAGATCCCGCCAGATACCGTCAAACCCAGTTTGGTTTCCTGCAGAATCAGTTTGCATGTCCGATATGCGCATTTGCCCAGTGCAAATTAAGTCGAAGAACAGGCCTGCTCCGATGAGAAATTCGATGCGTTGAGATTTGTGAAAATTCGGATCAGCAAGATTGACGTTGGCAGGTATCTGGAAAGCACTTTTGTTGAAATCATGTTGCGTCTGGTAGTCCGTGATGGTTCGTGTCACGACGGCTACAAATGAGGCAAATGACAACGATGTCTACTGCCTTATCAGAGTCTAGCGCGGATTCTCCGATTACGCACTGCAGTAGAGTTTACAACGGGTGATTCGCGCTACAACGACACGAGTTCACGGGACAGTGCAGACTTAACCTCAATGTATGCATCGTTGAAGTCAGGCCGAGTACTTGAGGTTAACTCCGAAAAATCCATTTTTTCCAAGGCGACTTGTGCATCATTCCAGCGATATTCTCAGAAGTAAGATTGGCATTCCAAGCATCCGATTGACGTTTCACAAAATCTGCTTTCGCCTTTTATTTATTTATTTATTTATTTATTTAATGTCGAATAATTGCAGTCGACTAAAAATTATTATGTATCAAAATTAAATATATAAAATTAATTAATTTTAATATGTTTAAGATTAAATTAAGATTTAAGAATTAAAATATAAAATTAAGAATTAAAATGTAAACTTTAAGCATTAACTTTAAACTTTAAGCTGGAATAGTAAAAATAAAGAAACTGATACAACATTTGTTGCAAGAGATTAGGAAAACCCAGTAAAACCCAATCAGATCGGTAGGTTAGTGTTAATTGTTAGGATGAAGTGTTAAATAGAGAACAGAGTTGTAATCAAAACAAACAGTGGCGCGAAACATTTACTATTAAATATAAAATAAGCATAAAGTTCCGCTTCTACTAACTTTTTGCAAATGTATGTTATACGCAGAAGGAGGCGTGGGAGACCCCACAAAGTGTTTATATTCTTGCTCAGATTAACCAGTCGAGTCGATTAAGCCATGTCTGTCTGTCTGTCCGGATGTCTGGGTGCCCGGATGTCCGGCTGTCCAGATGAACACACAGATCTCAGCTATTATAAAAGCTAGAGGGAAAGCATGAAAGTTTCTGTGTACCCGGCGCAGATGAAGTTTATTCCAAATGTTGGTACAAATCAATAATTTAATCTATTAAGCTGATTTGTGAGTAAGAAAGAAAGAACAGAAACACTACAGTATAGAAACACCCAGATGGAATTGCCGACCACTGTAGTTGTGCGGTGGCTTAATGGGCCATGTCCTTGATGTTGACCGTATTCACGGTTCGATTGTTACCAAGGAAGAGGGGCGATAGCGATGAACGTTTCTTTAAACTGATGGTACAAAATATAATTAAGAGGCATTTAAAAGTTTTGCACGAATGCGGCAGTGATGTTGCCCGGGAGATTGGCTGCCATATACAGGTTCCGCCATCTAACTTTTTTTTTTGAACTAGTGGTTATTGAGTGTGGTAACACTGATGTTACATCTGATTTGACAGAAAGTTAGTTTTATCCTTCCTCTGAACGAAAATGGTTGTATATATAATTGGGGAACGCGTTAAAATAGTGCAGTTTTACTTTGAAAATTATGGTAATGTTGCAGAATGTGTGCGAAAATTACGCACGGAAATGAGCCTTAACAAAGCACCGTCCGCTCCGTATGTGCGCTTTGTTTTGAAAAAATTGAAAGAAACCTGAACAATTATTGATAAACCAACGCGAGAGAAACCAAAAAAAGGATGAAGTGTTAAATAGAGAACAGAGTTGTAATCAAAACAAACAGTGGCGCGAAACATTTACTATTAAATATAAAATAAGCATAAAGTTCCGCTTCTACTAACTTTTTTGCAAATGTATGTTATACGCAGAAGGAGGCGTGGGAGACCCCACAAAGTGTTTATATTCTTGCTCAGATTAACCAGTCGAGTCGATTAAGCCATGTCTGTCTGTCTGTCCGGATGTCTGGGTGCCCGGATGTCCGGCTGTCCAGATGAACACACAGATCTCAGCTATTATAAAAGCTAGAGGGAAAGCATGAAAGTTTCTGTGTACCCGGCGCAGATGAAGTTTATTCCAAATGTTGGTACAAATCAATAATTTAATCTATTAAGCTGATTTGTGAGTAAGAAAGAAAGAACAGAAACACTACAGTATAGAAACACCCAGATGGAATTGCCGACCACTGTAGTTGTGCGGTGGCTTAATGGGCCATGTCCTTGATGTTGACCGTATTCACGGTTCGATTGTTACCAAGGAAGAGGGGCGATAGCGATGAACGTTTCTTTAAACTGATGGTACAAAATATAATTAAGAGGCATTTAAAAGTTTTGCACGAATGCGGCAGTGATGTTGCCCGGGAGATTGGCTGCCATATACAGGTTCCGCCATCTAACTTTTTTTTTTGAACTAGTGGTTATTGAGTGTGGTAACACTGATGTTACATCTGATTTGACAGAAAGTTAGTTTTATCCTTCCGCTGAACGAAAATGGTTGTATATATAATTGGGGAACGCGTTAAAATAGTGCAGTTTTACTTTGAAAATTATGGTAATGTTGCAAAATGTGTGCGAAAATTACGCACGGAAATGAGCCTTAACAAAGCACCGTCCGCTCCGTATGTGCGCTTTGTTTTGAAAAAATTGAAAGAAACCTGAACAATTATTGATAAACCAACGCGAGAAAAACCAAAAAAAGGGCGTACTGCCGGTAATATCGCTGCTCTTGCCGGCGGCATCATTGCCCCATTTTTCTTCGAAAATGCAGCAGGAGCCGCCGTTACGGTCAATGGCGAACGCTACCGCGCCATGTTAACGGATTGGTTCTTCCCGGAAATCGAAGAGGAGAACTTGGACAACATTTGGTTCCAGCAAGACGGTGGTCCGTGCCACCGTTACGATCGATCTTGTGCGCACTGTTTTCGGAAACCGAATTATCAGCCGAAATTCTGATGTCGTTTGGCCGCCTCGGAGCTGTGATTTGACACCGTTGGATTATTATTTGTGGGGCGCCGTTAATGACAAGTATTATGAGGACAAGACAGCGACAAGTCAAGCTTTGAAGGACAACATTCGCGTCGCCGTTTCCGAAATACGGCCGCAAACAATCGGAAATATCCTCAAAAACTGTGTCGCCCGTATGGCGTACTGCAAGGCCAGCCGAAGGAGCCATTTGAACGAAATTGTATTCCATAAGTAACCGGAAGGATTGTACTTTAATTTAAAAAAATAGATGATCGGAAGAACTGTTTTTGTTTTATTATATTTCAAAAAAACCAGTCGAACGCTACAGTCAGGTGCTGACTGTAGAAGGCCATGGAATATTATTCCGTTATTCAAAATTCTGCGTTATTTGGAAAAATTTGAAAATATAAATTTTATATTCGTATTATTCAATTCACTTGAAAGAAAAAAAAGAACACATAAACAATGCAAAAGCGAATAGACAAGAAGTATAAGCATTAAATAGAGCAAGAGGGCAATAAATTGATGAAGTTGTACAGTAGCGCAGCGGAGTGTGTGCTTGATTCGAAGACCAATGAAGTTGACAGTGCTCGGGTTCAATTCCTGCCGCGATCAATGTGTGACGAGTTTCTTTTTTTTCTTTCTTTTCTATTAAGTAATTTAAACAGCAACATAACAATAGTTTTTAAATTTTTTGGTGCGCAACATATTTAATTAAGTAGAACACTTTTATAAACTTTGCCGAATGTTGCTCAAATCTGACAGTTGCGTAAGTACGCCGAATAGGGCAATTGATGTGTGTTAGAGCAGGATACCGAAACATAAATGTGCAAATGCAGACATGCATGTATCGGCATCCCGCTCTAACAATCGTAACTTATTGATTGTCTTAAATATTGCAAAAAAAACATGAGATTTAATTTTTTGAAAACCATTTTTATTGATATTTAATTAAATAACTGTAGTTTTCCTTTAAGCTTATAAGAATTAAAAAAAATAACCAAAAAAGAGTAATTAAAATAAAAAGTTGCACCGGCCGGCCGCGCATGCGATTCGAACTCGCGCACGCAGGACCGCCGTCCGCCACCGTAACCACTAGGCCACCGCCTCATTTTTTGATCGATCGGCAAAGTTGCATTCTGACCTAATTCTGTTACCATTCTATGCAAATAAAAAGTTTTTTAAAATGCTGTGTGTCCGACGATTCGAACTTCGGTATTATACGTAAATTAACGTAACATTAATAACGCGTTTAAGTATACGTTCAAATTGAGTTTAATTCGGATCATATCTCACTTATTATTAGTCCGAATTAAATAAAATTTTCAGAAAACACCCGTGGCAATGTATTTGTCATGAGACATGTACTTTGGTTGTAGCGTGAGTATTGTGTATATTAAATAGTTATTACTGATTTACAGAGGCGGGAAGGGGCGTGGCCAAATTTCATAAAAACTTTGAGACACCTGGATGTAAACAAATGTTGTCACAAAATTTGAAGACTCTAGCTCTTATAGTTTCTGAGATCCAGGTGTTCATACAGACAGACAGACGGACAGACGGACAGACAGACATGGCTCAATCGACTCGGCTGTTGATACTGATTAAGAATATATATAGTTTATGGGGTCGGAGATGCCTCCTTCTGCCTGTTACGCACATTTGCGTTCCGACAAACACAGTAGTCCATGAATTTTTTTAAAAAGTTAAGTGGCGGAGCCTGTATTATTAAATTGTTAGAATCAGCTGTCATCTTTTCAATTGACATGTATCTCTCAGGGCTTATAATTTTGAAATATTATTTTCTAGCATTCTAATTAAAAAGTATTGAGAGCAAAACAACATAAGAAAAATCCAATTAGACTCATCAAAATTGCAAAGTCATAAAAAGAATAAAACGAAACGTAATTGTTTCTTATAAAATGTAATTTGTCAAGATATTTAGGCAAAGATTCGTACCATGCTCTTGGGCTCTCTCCTCAATCCATATAATGCCTTAATTAATTTATAAACTTTGTTTTCTCCTGTTTCGTACCCTTTCGGTTCATTTACATAAACTTCCGATTTAACATAGCCATTTAGAAAGGCTGTGGTGAATATACATTCTCTAGTCTTTCTTTTTGTTGGAAACCTCTTACTACCTGTCTGGCTTTATATGTCCCATCACTTTTCTTTTTATACACCCATTTTACATCTATAATCTTTTTGTTAATCGGTTTTTCTACAATTTGCCATGTATTATTTTTATTCAAGAATTGCATTTCTGTGTTCATTGCTTTGAGCCATTCTTTCTTTTTGTTACTATTCATCGCCTCTTCGTAAGTGTTTGGTACAATTGCATTTACATAATTGATATAAATATAATGTGTTACTGGGTTACCATATAGATTTACTGGTCTTTTATCTCTATTTGATGTTCTCTGCACTGTTAAATGTTCTTTGTTCTTTTAAATTTTTTACATTTGGTTTTATTCCAAAAAATATTTCGTATGGGCTTTTATTTACTGCTGTGTTTACGATTGTTCGATTTTTTAAATAGACTACTGTGTTCATCACTTCTGGCCAATATCGCCTATGTATGTTTGCCTCTCTCATCAAGCACCTGCCAATAGCCATTGCCGACCTGTTATATCTTTCTGCTACGCCGTTTACTTCGTGTACATACGGCGGGCATGTAGTTAACTGAATTCCTTTATATTTTATAAATTTTAATATCTCTCTATTCATATATTCTTAACCATTATCGAATTGAATTTGTTTTATTTTTTACTGAATTGATTCTCAACATAATTTACATATTCTTTTAAGCAGATCGCCGTTTCAGATTAATGTTTAATACAATATATTCTCGCGCATTTACTAAAGTCGTCAACGATTGCAAAAAATATTTTTCCTTACAATAACCTGTCGTGCTATGTGGTCCGTTTAAGTCTGTGTGTATTTACTCTAATGTTTCTTTAGTTTTCATTCTATTGTTCTCGAATGGTTCATTTGACATTTTACTTTGTATACAATTCGCACATTTCATTTCGGTATTCTCAATTTTATCTGGCAGACCATCTAGTATTTTATACTCATAATTCTATTCAAATATTGAAAATTTACGTGGTCTAGTGCCCTGTGCCATTCTTCTTTTTCAGTTAATTGAGTTACATTTGTATATATTTCATTTGTTTTATTATAACCTTCGACCATTGAAAATGGTCAAAAAAGGGTATACTAACTTTGTGCAAATGTATGTAACAGGCAGAAGGAGGCGTGGGAGACCCCACAAAGTATAAAGCTCAGGATCACCAGCCAAGTCGATTAAGCCATGTCTGTCTGTCTGTCCGGATGTTTGGATGTCTGGATGTCCAGATGAACACACAGATCTCAGCTATTATAAAAGCTGGAGACAACAAATTTGGCATGAAGGTTTCTGTTAATCCTGGACAGGTGAAGTTTATTTCAACTGTTGGCTGCCATGCCCCCCGCCCATGAAAATTAATAATTTCATCTTTTAAGCTGATTTGCGAGCGACATATAAAAGATACAACATTCTGAGTAAGGCTATACTTAGCTAATTATAATACCATATCTAATGATTAAATTTCAATCCGATCGGACAACAAACACAGAAGTTATCAAACAAATACCTTGATCGCTTTGATTTTGTATACAGACGTCATTGCAATGCTCATGTAGGAAAGAAAAGGAAAGAGAATGCGAGCGCGTAGCGCCATCTGTTGCTCTTCTTTTCTATGAACACGCATTTTTTGCATTCAAACGCACACACGAACATACATACATTTGTGCTTGACCAATGAAATGATACACGCATATACACGTATTTATAAGCTTACGTTACGATATTTCTATTAAGTAGAAGTATTGTAAGTAGGCTTACGTTACGATATTTCTATTAAGTACAAGACTTCTAGGCTTACGTTACGATATTTCTATTAAGTAGAAGTCTTGTACTTAATAGAAATATCGTAAAGTAACCTAAGTAGAAGTTAAGTAGAAGTCTTGTACTTAATAGAAATATCGTAAAGTAAGCCTATAAATACGTGTATATGCGTGTATCATTTCAACTACAATTATTGACTCTTTGCGTTTTAAAAAGGTCGAAGGGTATCCCACTGTCGCGTGCCGCTCGACTGTTGCTCTTGTTTTTTAGCATGAAGCTTTTTACATTATATAAACTATCAATTTTATTAGCAACTGTCAACAATTCTCTGGCTATGACTGTACATTTATTTTCAGTTATCTTTGATATGCTTAGCAAATTTTGTTTATGCCTTTTACAAAATATACATTTTTTATATCGATCAAATTTTCATTGTTGTAAGTTTTAAAATATGTTTCTACATTTCCAATTTTGGTCGCTTGCGATTGTTTGCCATCGGCTACTTTAACATCAATAGGATTTTTCAAATTTACACAGTTCTTAAAAAGCCTACAATCGTTTATAACGTGATCAGTGCATCCACTATCTAATAACCAATTTACTGTAGTTTCGTACCTGCTTTCGCTGTTATTACAATTTATTACTTTTTCGTTTCTTATCATTGTTATTGTCCATGACTGTACGCCGTCGCTGTTTTCTTGTTGTCTTCCTTGGTTTCCGTCTCCTGAGTAATGTCCACGTCCAGTTCCACGTCCGCGACCATTTCCATGATGTTGACCTCTGCGTCGACCGCCTCTTTGATTCGAATTCTGATATCGCCTGTTGTATTGTTGTTTTTGTTTGTTTTCGACTCTCGCATTTTGCTCAGCAGGCCAGCAGTCCCTCTGAATATGACCTGTTTTACCACACGCATAGCATTCTTTTATAGTTTTGGTGTTGAATGTGCTTACGTTATTTTGTCTGTCCACTGGACCTCTATATAGGCTTTTTTCTTTTACTTTTGATTTTACGTACTCTACCGTTCGTTGTGCTTCCCGAATCACATCTAAGAAGTCTCCAATTAAACTGTAGCTTGTTGGTAGCGCTTTTAACAGATACAGCATTTTTTCGTTTTCGTCTATGGTGCCTCCAGCGTTTTTAAATTTATTCACTGCTTTCTCGAATTCTATAAAAAATTCTTCCACTGTTTCATAGTCTGCAGCGCCAAATGCAAGCAGAGTCGAAATAACGAAATTATGTAAGCCCATGGGCGTACGCAGAATTTTTTTTAGGGGAGTGTAAGGATTTTTTTGACACAATTTTTCCGAATTTTTCGACTTCTTTCCTCTAAAGTACTCGAATATTTTATTTATTCTCATCACTTATTTCTGAACAGTGGGAGGGGGAGGGTGGTGAAGCGCCCACCCTGCACCACGCTGCGTATGCCTTTGGTAAGCCCAGAGGAAGGTTCGAGGTGAACGAACGCAACGAAAAATGTATGGGTGTAGATGCTCCAAGTTAGAAGTCAATATGTAAATATGTGTGCTAACCAAATATCGGAAGGAGATAATGTGAATTTACACACACACTTAATTATTAAAATAATTAATATGTACGTCACCAATTTTATTATTCAATGTAAGATACATTTTACCGTTTTTGTTTATATTTATTTGTTATAATGGGAGTAACAAATTGTTAGTAAAAACCAAACTTCATATGTATGTATGTATGTTCGCTTTTATATGTGTGTGTCTATGCATATGTATATGTACCTTCTAACAGTTTTGTTCTGCTCAGTATTTGGTGGTCATTTATTTACTTAGGTAGGCGCGAATTTTTAATATACACATATACATATGATTCTTTACATTTGTGCAATAAAACAATAAAATGAGTGTCAAATAATTTAATGTCGACCAAGGCGACAGCACACAAAACACTATTTACATGTACGCTCAATTTTTGACACTAAATACCTGGAGACTGTCTAGCGAACGATGATTATTATCCATATGGTCCAGCGGCGGCGATGAAGTCAGCTTGGCAGCTTTTGTTCCAGTTGATAGGATGATGAAAAGCGCGAAGCAATTACCACAAACAGCACAAAATAAATTGTTACCGAAAACAAAATATTAACCACTACACCGAAGTCCCTGTTCGGGCGCCAATAAAAAATTTCTAAGCCTTTTTAGAAAACGAAAAACGAAGAAAATAACAAGAGCAACAGTCGAGCGGCACGCGACAGTGGGATACCCTTCGACCTTTTTGAAACGTAAAGAGTCAATAATTGTACAATACTTCTACTTAATAGAAATATCGTAACGTAAGCCTATAAATACGTGTATATGCGTGTATCATTTCATTAGTCAAGCACAAATGTATGTATGTGTGTGTGATTAACAGAAACCTTCATGCCAAATTTTGTGTCTCCAGCTTTTATAATAGCTGAGATCTGTGTGTTCATCTGGACATCCAGACATCCAGACATCCGGACAGACATGGCTTAATCGACTTGGCTGGTGATCCTGAGCAAGAATATATAACTAAGTGTTTAGGTGTTCATCAAAATAAAAAAATATATTTTTATTTTATAATTTTTATTCGATGGAGTTCGTTATTAATTACACCAGAGTCACTCATAAACTAACTGACAGAATTATTTTTTATGGACCAGCAAACCTTAAAGTTCTACTGAGCTTTACATCTTTGTTTACTTAAGCTTTTTATCGTTTGACGATTGGTGTCTCGAGAGAACTTTTATGTTGAGGCTTTTGAAGAGTGAAGCTTTCCAAAAGATCGGTTTAAGTAATGAACTGTGAGGCTTTTGAAGAGTGAAGCTTTTCAAAAGATCGGTTTAAGTAATTCATATGGAGAATGAATATGTCACTCCCCCACCTTTTAGATTTTGGCTTGTCCTCAAGCCTTTACTTCTGGATATAATTGTGGAATTGGATTTTCAGTTTTCACTTCTTCAGTATTATTTTCTTTAACTGTTACAATATTTTTGTCAACTGATGTGTTTGCTTTAGGTCTTAGATATGTTATTATAATGTTATGAGGTGCTGTTTTACATTTCATGTATAGGTAAAATATAGATATTATAGCTAATACAAACATGAGGATTATTAATATGTTTTTATAGATTGTATAATTCTTATTGTTTAGCATAATCATTGCTTTTTGTGACGTTATGCTCAGTGAATATTAGATTTGTATATTGTTGCATATTATTTGATATTGAAAATTCTTTTAACTCTGCTGTACAATTAAATTTTTTATAATTTTGTTATTTTCAATATAAATTTTTTGATTGTTACAATTTTTCTCTGGTCATGTTCCATGTTATTATGTTAGGCTTAATGTGTTGAATGAAATACAATGGTCTTTAATAAAATTTTTAGTTTGTGTATTTATAACATTGTTATTGTGTAAATAGAATTTGCCTTCTAAATGTTTGTTAATGCTCTATCCATTATTGTCTGGGTAAGGGGTGATAAGGAAAGTAGGCTGTTCAACTGTGTTTGTGGGGATATGAGACATTAGGAAAATTATGACTCCGATGATTGAGTGTCGGTCGGCTTTAAGTATTTGCTGTTATTAACATTCTTTTTCTTTTTAAATTTACTTTTATAGTGTGTTACGTTTTGGCCTCTATTGTTTTCGTTATAATGTTTTTCGTCTATTTGTTCAATTCTGCCTGTTTTTCTAAAGGGATTTTTGGATTTTGAGCGCGTTATAGGGGCTTGTCTATATTTTGTGTCTACTTCGTAAATTTGTCGGTTTTCGTTAAGTTTGTTAATTTTGTTTTCCTTAATTTTCTGAGGGTCATAGGTAGGTGTGCCTGCGTAGAGTAGTATGTAAGCTGGTATTTGTCCGGTTGTATTATGTTTAGTTTTATGGTTGTATGTGTATAAAATTGTTTCTATTCTAGTTTCTTTATTTTCTCTATTATTGTCAGTATTTACAATGCGGATCTTTTCGTTTATTGTTTTGTGAAGACGCTCTACATCTGCTATTCCTGTTTTGCTTGTGGTGATATCTAATTGTATTTCTTCGTTATTTAGCCAACCCTTTAAAGAGTTGCTCATGAACGCTGAGTCTTTGTCTGCTTTAATTTTCTGTGGTTTTCCCATGTCATTAAATATTCTAGTAAGGGCTCTTTTGGCTTCTAGCCAATCTCTACTATTTGTTTTTATAAGTGATGCAAATTTTGAATAAACGTCAATACAGGATAAATATTGCTCATTATCAATAGCATAAAAGTCAATTACGTAAAGTTCTCTTGGGTTATTTATCCCTGGGGTTATTTCAAAAGCAAGTTTTGTGGGTCTGTGTTCTGTTTTTGCGAGATTGCAGACTTCGCAATCATTAATGATATTTTGAATTAATTTGTTATAGTCAGGAAAATAGTGAGTTTCTTTAAAGAGTCGTATCATTTTTTCGATACCAGGGTGCAGTAATTTTATGTGTTGAGAAATAATGAATTCTTTGAATTCAGCGTAAGAGTTAATGTCTTTTAGTTTAATTATACTTTTTAAGATTTTTACGTTGCTATGTGGGTTAATAGTTTCATGGTATGCATTTTGAAGAACGGAAAAATCACTGTCATTGTCTATGTAAATTACGCTAGTATGGTTTAGGAAGTATTTTATTAAGAAGTCTTTTGCTATAGGGAGAGTCATTTCAGTATATTTTATAGTTATTTTAGTTTTAGTGAAATATTTTGATATGTCTACTTGGTCTATGGAATCTTTTATGAATTCTATTTGTCTAGTGAAATAGTTTATGGGTTTCTCAGTGATTTGGATATAGTTTTCGTTGCTTTCTGATGCACTATGTATTGTTGCTGCTGTTGAAATATTTTCTTCTTCACCAGCCAGATTTTCTTCAATTTTAACTCGAGATAAAGCATCTGCAACATAATTTAGTTTTCCTTCCAAATATTTTATTTTAAAATTGTATTCGCTAAGTTTGATTCGCCAACGTTGTAATTTCATATTGGGTTCTTTTATATTATTTAGCCAGACAAGGGGTTTATGATCACTTAGTATTTCAAAAGGGACTCCATATAAATATGGGCGGAAATATTTGGTTGCCCAAACAATTGCCAATAATTCTTTTTCTATTGTACTGTAATTCTGTTCGTGGTCGTTTAATGTTCTGCTTGCAAAACTAATTGGTTTATTTTCTTGTGATAGTACGGCTCCAATGGCGAAATTGCTGGCATCAGTAGTAACTTGAAATGTTTTTGTAAAGTCAGGGCAAATGAGGATGGGGTCGTTCATGATAAGGGTTTTTAACTTTTCGAAAGATTTATTATATGCTTCGTCCTTTATATTTATTTTAGCTCCTTTCTTTAAAAATAAGGTGAGAGGTTTTGCTATTTTCGCAAAATCTGGAATGAACTTGCGGTAATATCCGCATAAGCCTAAAAATGATTTAATTTCTTTAGAGGTTTTTGGAATAGGAAATATTTCAATCGCTTTTACTTTTTCTTTGTTGGGTCGTATACCATCTGGACTTATGGTATGACCTAAGAAATTTGTTTGTTTTTTTAAAAACTCACATTTGTCCAACTGGAGTTTAAGATTTGCCTCTTTGAGTTTCTGAAAAACTTTCTTCAGTGAGTTCAAATGTTCAGTAAGGGATGTTGAGTAGATGATAACATCATCTAAATATACGAGGCAATGTTTATTAATGAGATCTTTAAGAACGAAGTTCATGCAACGTTGGAATGTTGCTGGGGCATTTTTCAAACCAAATGGCATGCGAGTATACTCGTAGTGACCGTGTTTAGTTGAGAATGCAGTTTTTGGTATGGATTTAGGGTCCATTTCGATTTGGTGAAAACCCTTTGCTAAGTCGATTGTTGTGAAGTATTGACATTTTCCTAACTTGCCTAATATTTCGTCCATGTTCGGGATTGGGAATTTATCATTGATAGTTATTTCATTAAGGTTTCGATAGTCGACGACCAACCTGAATTTTGGTTTGCCAGATGCGTCCATCTTTTTGGGGACAATCCATAAGGGACTGCAATAGGGAGAGTCGCTTTCGCGTATAATGCCTTGTTGTAGCATTTCCTCAATTTGTTTGTTAACTTCTGCTTCATAAGCAAAAGGATATGAATAGGGTTTTTTATACACTGGGTTTTCGTGAGCTGTTTTGATTTCATGGCGTATGATACTTGTAAAAGTTAAGTTTTCCTTATCAGAATACTGGATGTCTTTAAATTCTTTTAGTAATTGTGTTAATCTATGTTTTTCTTCATTGTTTAAATGGTCTAGTCGGTATGTGTGGTCTGAGTTTATATCATTGTCCAATGCATAGTTTATTTCGGTTGTAAAGTGGTTTTCTTGTAAAATTGCTTCAAAATTTTTTGACGAATTTCCGTCAGAAAGTTCAAGTTCTTTATGAAGGAATGTTCTTCCATTGATAATTGTTTCTTTTCTAAAATAATCTATACAACCGTTGTTTTCCATTAGTACTTTTCTTCCTAATAGAATGTCGTAAAATGGTGAAAACGAGTGAATATAGAATCTCTGCGATTGCTGAAAAGACCATTGGCCGGAAGATCTACGAATTTATTTAGTTTTGAATAGCCTGTCATACTTCTGACAACTATTTGTTTATCATGAACTTGAAGATTGAAAAAGTTTGAGTTCATCATGTTTATTGATGAACCAGTGTCAACTATGCATCGGTATCTATGATTGTTAAACATAATCTCTATGTATTGGTGGGTTCCCAGGCTGGTATTGGAAAATTTTCGGCCTGTTGAATTTGCGGATTTGTATACGTCTCGCTTTGTGTGTCTTGTAATTGATCTTCGTGGAGCTGTTCGTCGTTGTTATTGTCTTGGTCAGCAATGTTATTGTAATCTAACTCGTATTGATGGTGATTTTCGTCTGTCTGCATGCGCGATTGTCCGCTGCCTTCTCTAAAACGCTTATTCGGCACTCTTGGTTGTTGGGGGGCTGATAATAGTTTCGGGTGTCGTTCTGTCGGTCGCGAATTAAGTCTGCTCTGAATTCAGTAAACAATGATCTGTTCTGATCGAATTGTTGTTGTCTAGACGGGAAAGCTTGTTTATGAAGGGTTTGGTTGTTTACATTTGGGTTTTGGATCTGCGTGGGATGTAGTCTAGATGGAAAAGCTTGTTTATGAGGGGTTTGGTTGTTTACATTTGGGTTTTGGATCTGCGTGGGATTTATTAATGGGTTGAAGGGGGTAACAAATTGTTGATTGGCAAGAGAGTTTTTGTTATTATTTGTGTTGGTATAAGTGTTTAAATTTAGTGAGTTTGTATTAAGTTTTGGACAATAATCTGATTTCTTAGAAATTGGGTCTTCGTAAAGACCTTCTTGTTGGGCAACTTGGCGTAATTTTTGGACAGTTGAAATGTCATGCCTCGCTAGGGTCATGAACAGCCTATCAGGTAGTGAACGTTGAATAGTATTTTTTATTGTGGTTGCCATTGCTTGTGAATAGACTAATGTGTTATTTTGGTTGTTTTCTAAGGCTAACTTATTAATAATATGTAGGTCTTGTCTCTTTCGCTTTATGTTTTAGACTGTCTTTTATTCTTCTTGTTCTTATTCTACATTTTACAGTGTATGTTAATGTTAACAGATATCGTTATGTTTACTTATGGCTAATATTTACAGAGTGTATATATGTATAATGTTTACAGAGTATGTTATTTAACAGATATGCTTATTGCAGTGTGCTAGGGTGCTCAGCTGCTACAATTCGGCCTTCCTGACCTGAGAGCTCCTGATCTCTTATTATTTAATGTTTGTTTTATCATTTGATTATTCTTGTCTAACCATGGTCGTATATTTGCGACGGCCCAAATCCCTTTGTACGGAAGTCTTGACTGCTGAAAGTTTTCAACATCCTCCAATATGTATCTGTCATTCTGAAGTATTTTTGTTATTCTATAAGGACCTTTGAATTTTGGGATTAGTTTTTTTGATATACCCGTATGTGAATCGAAGTTTTTTATCATAACTAGATCTTCTTTTTTATACTTGTGTGGTGTCGATCTTTTTGTGTCTACTGCATTCTTGTTGTATTCCTGTACTTTCTTGATTTGTTTATCTGCTTCGTGCCTTATTTCGTTCAAAACTCTCGATATCTGATTGCTATCTAATTCTTGTAAGTTTTCCCTTAATATATCTGGAACTATGCCTTTTTGCGATACTCCAAACATTACTTTGCTTGGATGATCGTTAATTGACCTTTGTACTGTGTTATTTAATGCGTACTCAACTGTTTCTAATACTGTATCCCAATGTTTTCCTTTATCAGGTTCTTTTAACATGTTTCACTCCTTCTTCTTCTAAAAATTCTTCAAACTCTTTTGATGTGAAACATGTTCCGCGGTCTGATATTAAACATTTAGGTCTACTATAAGCTCGGAAATAATCTTTAAGTGCTACTACTGCTTCTCTTGATTTTGTTGTTTTGGCTGGGTATAGTCTTACAAATTTTGTAAATGCGTCTATTATAACCAGTATATGTTTATTGGCCCTACTATTATCGATTGGGCCGTAATGATCTATGTGTATTACATCAAAAGGGATGCTTTCTTTTGGAATGTTATGCAAGAATCCTTCGTTTTTACCACTCTGTGCTGAGTAAGCTATGCATTTGAGACAATTACTTATGTGCTGTTTCGCCTTTGCTTTTATATTTGGAAACCAGTAACTTTTTAAAATGGTATCTATCATTTTGTCTATTCCAATGTGTCCTAGTTCGTTATGGTACTTATACAGGACGTGATCTTCCATTTCTTGGGGTACATAAAATAAAAGTGATTCGCTATCTTTTTTTCTATAAATAACGCCGTTTCTCATTTCGTAATGTTTGTCTTCAACATTTTGTAATTTTTCGCGTATTCTTATAATGTTCTTATCTTTGTTCTGGCATATTATTAAACTTTCCTCGAAAGAATTTGAGTCGATCGTTAATATGTGTGTGTTTCTGCTCAGTGCGTCAACATGTTGCATACGCTTTCCTGAACGATGCTCTAGTGTATAGTCATAGTTTTGTAACTCAAGTGCCCATCGAGCTATTCTTGGGGATAAATCTCTTTTACTCAATGCCATGGTAAGTGCGCTGCAATCTGTGACTATCTTGAATTGAATGCCTTGCAAGTAAATTCTAAACCGTTGTAAGGAGTATATGATTGCTAGAGTTTCGAGCTCGAAGCTGTGGTATCTAGTTTCGACGTCAGTTGTTCGTTTCGAAAAATAGAACACTGGATGAAGCTTGTCATCACTCTTTCTTTGCATGAGAATTGCCCCGAAACCTAGTGCACTAGCATCGCAATGTAATTCAGTTGGGTCATTAGGATTATATAACGCTAAAATAGGTGCTCAAAACATTCTAGCTCTTTTTCTCCAAACTCAAACTTCTTATCTTTTCTAATGAGGTCATATAGCGGTTTTGCTTTTGTTGAAAAGTCTTTTATGAAGCGCCTAAAGTATGAGCATAGACCTATAAAGCTTTGCACGTCGTGTGCCTTTTGTGGTGTAGGAAAATTTTTTACCGCCTGTAGACCTTTGGTATCTGGCTTAATTCCTTTTCCCGATACCAAGTATCCCAAATATTTGACTTCGGTGTAGAAAAATTCGCATTTATCTAGCCTTAATTCTAGTTTGTTCGCTACTAATCGATTTAACACTTCCTTTAATATTTCAAAATGACTCTCACTATCTTTTGTTGCTATCAAAATATCGTCCATGTAGACTAAAACTTTACTTTCTCTGATTAGATCGTTCAATATTCTGTATATGAATCGTTGGAATACCGCCGGCGCATTACGTAAGCCAAAAGGCATTCTCTGCCATTCGAATTGTCCCATTGGAGTCGTGAATGACGTATATTTAATCGAGTCTTCGTGCATGAAAACGTGGAAATACCCGTTTTTTAGATCTAGCTTTGTGAAAAATTGTTTTCCTGCAAGTTTATCGATAAGGTCGTCAATTAATGGTGTCGGGTAATTATCTCTAAGCATGCTTTTATTCAGTGTACGGTAGTCTACGCACATTCTTAGTTCACCTGTCTTTTTCTTTACTAACACTATTGGAGATGCATACTCCGATTCACTTTCTCGGATTATACCCTTTTCTAAATATTCATCTAACAGTTCTTGTACCTGCGCCTTTTCAGTATACGACAGTCGTCTTGGAGGATAATGAAAAGGTTTTACGTTATCAAAATTTAATTTCATTTCGCATTTTACAATTGGTATTTCTGGTTGTTTTGCTTTGCTATAATATTTGTTAAATGTGTTAATAAGTCTTTCTTTCAGATTTGGATTACATTGTGCACCAGTGTTTAGGCTATACGGATCATTTGGTTCAGGGTATTCTATCGCTAATATATCCGATGCCATGCTTGTATTATATATTCCGCGCTCATTTTGAATACAATCATTTGTTACATTGGCATAATTGTGATTTCTTAAACTATCATTTTGCATCTCATTTGTTTTAATGTAATTTCGCGTACTATCGTTTTTATTATCACTATCTATCATTTGTTTATTCATCGAGCTTTTGTTTAAAATACTATCATTCTTTCTAAGATCTCTTTGTGGGTTTTCGTTAATTATGCTATCATTCTCTGAACTATCATTTTCACGTATAATTTTAAATTTACAAATATTCATAAAGTCTCTACCTAACACTGCATCATAGCCCATCGATTCATCAGTCACAATAAGTAATTCAAAATTATATTCATTTTTATTCATTATTACAAAACTTGGTATTTTTCCGATAATGTTTAAACGACTATTATTTAGTCCGAAGTAATTTAAATTTAGCATTTCATTTGACTTAAGATTTGTAGTTTCAAAATTTTTCGTATGTGTCCCAAGCTGGACTGTTTTACAAAACTTATTGGACTTCCAGAATCGATCAGGCATTCTAAACATAAAAATTGATTAATTATCTCCTTAAAATAAATTTTAAAATTTCTTACGTATTCATTTTTTGGGACATTCTTCTTTTGCGAGCACTGTGCAATCTTATGATCCGACCTTCCACATCCGTAGCATGATCCATATTCGCGTTTTGGTTTGCGGCACTCGGCTGCAATGTGACCCAAGGAGTTACAATTAAAGCATCTGATTGTAGCTGGATCGGCTGCGGACGTAGTGTTATTATTTTGACGTCTTTCCTTATGCTCCAAATTCTTTAGCGATACCTTTGAAAAGGCATGTAGTAGTTGTGCTGATGTTGTGAAGCTTTGTAGGTATGCTTGATTGCGTAGTTGATCATTAGGAATTCCTTCGATAATGTTGTCTATCAATTCTTCATCATCCATCTGCACATTTATTGCCAACTGCATTTTTTCTTTAAAATATGCTGCAAAAGTCTTCTTTGGCTTGCCATTTACGCCCGAGGAATTTACGACGAGCTGATATTTTGCTTTCTTTTGTGAGGAACATCTCGCACAGCTGATTCAATAACTCTGCAACGGGGATTGTCAATAAATTTGCATTTGAGTGTAGCCATACTTGAGCTTGGTCTTTCAATTTTGTCATTATGAGCACACGCACATTATCGTCACTAAGTTCATACATGCTGGCGATCGTCTTTAACTGTGACACCCAAATATTTATTGGCACTTTGATTGGATAGTTGCCGTCAAAATCGGTTATCATTTCTTTTGCAATTCTCAGTGTGATATTATTTTTCCAGAGATGTGAGTATCGTGAGCTACAGCTGCTGGCGTTGCCACTTCGTATTGGCGACTGGTCCCATTGTTTTCATGTGGAAGGGTCACACTTACATTACGCCCAGTTTGAGCTTTTAGCGCGTCATTTTCCAATTGGAGTAACTGTAATTGGCGGCGAAGCGTTTCCAATTGGTGTGTCGTGTTATTTTCCACATTGGCTTGCATGATCATGTTTTCGTCGCGTGTCTCTTCTACGCCATCATCTGCGTCACTACCGTTTTCGGCGTCGAGATGAGGTATGTCGTTGCCTGCCTGCATCAGTGTAGTGTCCCTTGGTGCGACGTTGGTAATTGGTTCCTCTTCAAACGAGTCTTCATCCAATCTCGGGCATGATCCTCGAACCTCTGGTGGCACTTCGTTGATACGTGCGGCCAACGCTGCTTTATTGCCCGTTCTTGGCATGTCCAGCTTGTCCAGCCAATTTCGCAAATTACCTTTGTAGGCCGTGCAATACAAACGTCGCAAAAGTTCCTCCAGGGGGTTTGAGTTTTAAATTCGACGATGAGAGCTTCCTTTAGGGTTGACCATTCGTTGTGAAATCCGAGTTGGGAGACCTTCTCAGCATCTCCGATGACCTGTAGTTCAATGGCTCCATAAATTATGGCTTTCTGAAGAGGGTCGTCTGTCGGGTATAGGTTGAGCAGGTATTCAATTCGTCTGATAAACGAACTGAGGCTGTTTGGTTCTCCACAGAACTGCGGCACTTGACGTATTTGTCGTAGCAGTTGGGATAGATTATCACTTGATAATGCCATTTTTGTTTAATTTTTTCTCCTTTTTGAACGTTTTTTTGATTTGTAGCGGACACACTTGTTTTGTTTAAGCGTGCTACTGTTCTTGTTCACTTCACAGTATGCGGGGTTGGATTTATGTAGCGGTCACACTTGTTTTGTTTAAGCGTTCCTTTTTTTTTTTTGATTCACAGTTTGTGGGATTTAACTTATGTAGCGGTCACACCTGTATTTGTTTAAGTGGGCTACTGTTTAAGTTATTTTACAATCACTTCTCGGCTATGAACACCGTTGGGTTTATATTTTCAACCGATGTCACTGAAGTTGCCGTCGCGATTCACGTGAGTTCTTTTGCGGATGATAGTTAAAGACTTGGATTAATTTTTGCCTCATCACTAACTAACATCCTACCGGCTGCGCCAATTAAGTATTTAGGTGTTCATCAAAATAAAAAATATATTTTTATTTTATAATTTTTATTCGATGGAGTTCGTTATTAATTACACCAGAGTCACTCATAAACTAACTGACAGAATTATTTTTATGGACCAGCAAACCTTAAAGTTCTACTGAGCTTTACATCTTTGTTTACTTAAGCTTTTTATCGTTTGACGATTGGTGTCTCGAGAGAACTTTTATGTTGAGGCTTTTGAAGAGTGAAGCTTTCCAAAAGATCGGTTTAAGTAATGAACTGTGAGGCTTTTGAAGAGTGAAGCTTTTCAAAAGATCGGTTAAAGTAATTCATATGGAGAATGAATATGTCACTATATATACTTTGTGTTACATACATTTGACCATTTTCAATTGTCGAAGGGTATAAAAAGGACGCAGTGGCTTAGTTAGGAATTCAAAACACTTCAGAATTTATTGCTGCTGCTGGCTTCTATGATTGCTTAACAACGAATACTTTTTAATTAGCAAGAGTGGTCCACAATCCGACCACACTCCCCTTATTCGCAGCCGGCAGGGACGTCGCAACCGGTTGGTCAGCGGGGGCAGCTGACCTCCCCCCCACCCCACAGAAATTTGATGCCTTAGCTATTCTCGGAAAAGGCACTCCAAAAAAATTAAATTTTTTTTTTCTCTTTAGTGTTTAGTTGATTTTCAAGAGTAGAGAAGTGGCAGTGAAAGATCATTAGCTCATTTTTAAATATATTTCTATGAAAATGAATGAATCCTAATGGTAAATTGTGGAATCTATTAATGTTAATGAAATTCAAATAAATTTTAACTGTTTTGATCAAAATTCTCCCTGAGTGTGATGTAAAATATAGTCATGTTTTACAATCTTCATTAATCAAAAATAAAATAACGCACAGACATATATACATAATAAGTTTTATGAAAAAAATTACATTTATATCCCTGGCAATCACGCCAAAATACCGTAAAAATTTTTCTAAAATATTTCTATAGTGTCAACCTTATGCAAAATTCATGTAAAAAAACTTCAAAAACAAACTTTGTAACTCTATTACATGTCCACAAAGGGAGAAAGGGGTTCTTAGATTTGAAAAAAAAGATGGAAGAATTTGTCGTGCGAAGAGATAGGAGAACGACTTCTGGAAATATTTAAACATACTACAAGTGTTCAGATTATTTGTTGTTTAAAAATTATATGTAAAATAAAAGTTCACATAAAAAGTACAGCGCATTCTCATTTCCTAATACCAAAATGTTCGTATAAATCCTTTTTTTTTTTAGAAACTCTAAATTTTTTTTTTAGGTGCCCCCATGAAAAATTTCGGTGCGACGTCCCTGGCCGCCCGCATTTGCCGATCGTCAAAACAAGAGAGTAACTTAAACTTAACGACACTTCTTGTGTTCTCTTAATTACTAGCTAAGTTACAAATTTGTACTGCTGTTGTGCTCGAATACATATGTTAAGTGGTCTTAATTTATTATTAAAAAACAAGTTTTTGCAAGCATTGTGATAATTTTGAACTTCTTTCCAAGAATTGAGGCTTTTCAATTATCTTTTCGTTTATCTAGCTTGTTTAATACACACACATACTGAACCTATGTGTTGTGTGAGCAAACAAAAAAAAGCTTAACGTTTGCAATAATTATGAGAGGAACGGATGCAGCGTTCAATATAAAAATTTTGTTCTTACCGAAAATCACAAAGAGAGACTGCGATAATTTTCATTTACATACAAAATTATTAAGTTAACTAAATTTCAGTGTCACAAATTGACTCTTTAATTTTCAGACCTCAGGATCACAAGTCGAGTCGATTAAGTCATGTTTGTCACAGATTTCACCTCTTATAAAACCTAGCAATACCAAATTTGGTAGGAAGAAATCGGTGAAATATTCGCTGACTCGCCCAGTAGGCGACAGGTGGCGGACCCACCACTGGGATAAGTAGCATCTGGCCAATCGAACTAAATACTCATCTCTTTACAGAAACTTATACAAGAGTACTAAGCATAAACGGCTTCCTTAATTCGTTGACGACTTGACGGACATGAATAAGACAAAGAAACGTTTAACCTCTAAAGGAACCATCAAGATTAGCACAATTCGAGGCAGAAAGTTCAGGCATAACCGAGATTAGGTGGACTGGCTGCTGGAAACAACAACAATTCTAGTCTTGTACAGTAGCAGTAATGAAAGCAGTATACATGGCGTAGGAATATTGAAAGCCAGACTAGCGAGACTGAGATATGTACCCCAGCCTGGGACTACTAAGACTAGACATTAAATTTGAGGATTAAAGACCCACAGTAAACATTTGACAGGATAAAAAAGACAAGTAAAAGAAAAGATAGTTCCCCAGTATCAAAGCATATAAATATTTAACGACGCAGGCATGAAAAAAACTAGTCGAACGCTACAGTCAGGTGCTGACTGTAGAAGGCCATGGATTATCATGGATTATCATTATACCATTTATTTTCCGTTAATTACAATGAAAATTATGCATTATTTGGATTATTATTAATTATTTAAAAATATAAATTTTTTATTCTTATTATATTATTCAAACGACACGCACAAATTCAATTGATGGATAGATGAAGAAGAACGCATAAACAATGTAAAAGTAAACAGACAAGAATTATAAGCATTAGGTAGGGCGAGAGGGCAATAAGTTTATGTATCTTTGCTTATGTCAAACAGTAGTGGCGGCCGCGGTGGTTGTACAGTAGCTCAGTGGAGCGTGTGCCGGATTCGAAGACCAATTATGTTAACAGTGTTCGGGTTCGATTGCTGCCGCGACCAATGTGTGACTTGTTTTTCATCTTTCTTATCTATTGAATAATTAGCTTAACAAACAAAGTTTTTTAATATTTTGGTGCGCAACATATTTAATTAGAACACTTAAATAAACCTTGTCGAATGTTGCACAAATTTGTTGGTTCCGTATGTGTACCGAATACGGCAATTGATGTGTTAGAGCGGGACGCCGAAACATAAATGTGCATAAAATATGAAATTTAATTTTTGAATCTTTAAGGACTGCCGTCCGCCAATCTAACCACTCAGCCACTGCCTCATTTCTTGTTCGATCGGCAAAGTTGGATTCTGAGACAACTCTGTTACCATTCAGTGTAAAAAAAGTTTAATAAAATGCCGTGTCCGACGATAGATTTGAACTTCGGTATGCTTGCAAGTTCGTTCGTTGACGTGTGTGAACGTGTTTTAATCGAGCTCCGTATCGGTTTATTTGAGTGAAGTGAATGGTTATAAATATAAAACAAATAAATTAATCGAAAGCGAAAGAGACGCTCTGTTCGATGCACTATCGCTCGAATACATATTCTGTGTTTGAAATAAACAAGTAGTTTTTTTTCACAAAAGACAAAAAACAAAAAAAAAGCAAATAAAAACAATAACTTTTGAGTCACAACGACGTTCGCACTCAGCATCAACGCGAGCAAGACGATCGCCGGCTCTCATTGCAACGAAACAACGCGTACTTCTCATACGTCTCCGCGACTTCTGCAGACAGCGAGCGGTCAATCACCCCTATTCCAAGAATTTACTTTTTCCAACAACTCAAGAAAGATCGCGTTCTTGCTCTCCTTCATTACTAGCTTCGTCACAAAACCCGCAAGCACCAAACACTTGCGAAATTTCGTCGACGCAAGTACTTGCTCGCCCTGAGCCAGCGATCAAAACAAAAACGCAACTTAACGGTTCCGCTGTGCTATTAGCAAACCAAAACATAAGCAATAACGCCGGGTCGACCATACAGACTAGAATGGATCGCTACATAAAAATTAAAAGAAAACTCAGCCCTCAAAATAATAAAAATTAACAATCCGAAAAAAAGGCAAGAGTTACACGCGACGATGTCACTAATAAAACGGCAAAGTCAGCCAAAGAGGAACCTAAGAAGGTTAAGCCTCCTCCAATATACATTCGCAAAAAAGCTGAAGTGCATTAGTGAACAAAATAGCGACAATAATAGGAGAAAACGCGTTCTACGTAATCCCCCTAAGAAAAGGAAACATCAATAAAACAAAAGTTCAAACTCAAACCGAGGCTAGCCATCGTCTCCTAACCAAATTCCTGGACGATGCAGGAAAAAAAAAAATTTTATACATATCAACTAAAAAGCGCAAGGGGCCTACAGGTTGTTCTCAAAGGGATTGAGGCAACTGTTTCAACCACTGAAATCGCAGAAGCGCTCAAGGAAAAGATTTTTAATGCAAAAATGGTCATGAACATACTTAACAAAAAAAAGGAACCACAACCAATGTTCAAATCGAGTTGGAGCCAGAGAGCCAGATACTGAAAAAAAATGAAGTTCACCCAATCTACAAGTTACAGTATAAGAGCCACACAAGCGCAATCGCCCAGTGCAGTGCACTAACTGCCAAGAATATGGCCACACTAAGGCTTAGCGTACACTGAACTCTATCTGCGTAGTCTGTAGTGAAGCCCACAGCACAGCGAACTGCAATAAGAACAAGGAAGACAGTTCTGTTAAAATGTGCAGCAACTGTGGTGGAAGTAACACAGCGAACGGGCGAGGCTATGTAGTATATAAGGAACTAAAGAACCATCTTAACAAACACGGAGAATCAACACGAGCTCAGGCCACACACAGCAGTCACACTCCGTCACAATCGGGCCCTTCTTACACGGCAGCCCTTCCTTCACTTCGTACCAATCCTAGCATTTCCTTCGCTACTGCCCTAAAAACGGGAATAAAAAGTGTGAATTCAACAACACAAAAGTCAACTACTACGTGGGAAGAATAGGAAATAACAACTTCGAACGATCAAACGCAGCATATATCAACTGGCATTGAAACCATGATGATCTCACTCCAGAAAACCCTAAAAGAATTTATGACATTCATGCAAACCACAATGCAAGAGCTTACGCGAAACCAAAATATGCTGATACATCTTCTCGTGTCATCAAAATCAACATAATGTCTGCACTTCAAATATCTATATGGAAAGCGAATGGCTTTTCACGGCATAAACTTGAACTTTCCCAGTTCTTATCCGAATAAAATAAGCTCCCGGATCTTAGTGACTTCGCAATAATAAGAAAGATCCCTCGAAATAATATTACGGCTGAGTCACTTGCAGAACTATCATCTGATCACTCACCAGTTTTACTTGCTTTCAGGCATCTATATATCGAACAACTATCGCCACCAGCAAGAAGAACCCTTTGTGGAAAGCACACAAAAATTTTCAGCCACCAGCAGATACAGTCGCTCCACTGCGAGGCCCCTCAAGAAGCTGGATACGCTATGACGAAACTTGGATACTATCCCCAAAGGTGGAAAAGGCGGTCATAGTGATGATTCCCAAACCAGGCAAAGACAAAACGCAACCCTCATCCTACAGACCAATCAGTCTCCTATCGTGTCTCTCGAAACTGTTTGAAAAGGCATTCTTAAAACACCTAGCTCCCTACTTAAGAAGGCGAACCACAATACCATCGCATCAATTTGGCTTTCGCAAAAATAATGGAACGATCGATAGGTCAATTGCATCACAAACGAAATTCGTACTGCTTTTGAGCACCGGGAATACTGCTCAGCAATATTCTTAGATGTCGCACAAACATTTGACCGAGTCTGGCTGGAAGGACTAATGTACAAGATAACAAAGCTGCTTCCACAGAATACCCACAGCAGATATGCCTACAAACTATCAGCTCACAGCCTCTACGTTTGCTGACGATACCGCAATACTTAGCCGATCCAAATGGTCCTATCAAAGGCAACAGAAAACTTGACTGTCATCTTAAAACCGTGAAAAGATGGTTTGCGGCCTGGCGCATTAAGATAAACGAGACCAAAAGCAGACATGTAACATTTATACTGAATAGACAAACCTGCCCACCATGTACCCTAAATAATACATTCATCCCACAATCAGACGTAGTAACATATCTCGGGGTTCACCTAGTTAGACGCCTCACCTGGCGGCGACAAATAGAATCTAAAAGGACTCATATGAAGCTTAAAGCAGGCAATCTCCACTGGCTTATTAATTGCAACTCTCCGCTTAGTCTGGAATACAAAGTACTTCTCTACAATACCGTGCTGAAACCCATTTGGACATACGGCTGTGAATTATGGGGAAACGCATCCAAATCAACAATTAAATTATACAGCGAGCTCAGTCAGCGATTCTGCGAACTATCACTGGGGCACCATGGTACCTACGCAGCGAAAGCATCCATAGAGACCTCAACATAAACCTCGTCAACGAGGAAATCCAGATGATAAAGAGTTAACATCAAGCAAAGCTCGCCGCACACGAAAATCCTCTCGCGAAGTCGCTCTCGCATGTATGTAGTCACAGCAGACTAAAGCGCAAAGATTATCCAGCCCAGCAAAGAAATCCTAGGGCCGTCTCTAACTAATACAATTATTTCATATTGTACTTAATATAATTTATATAATAAGATTTGAAAAATTATTGTTAGTCTCATTATAAGAGAAGATGCAATACATAACAAAATAAGCTTGAAAAAAAAAAAACATTTTGACACCATATAACCCACAATCAAACAATTTAGGCACAACTTTTTGTGTTTTGACGAATTCAAAACGTTGCATAACTGATATAACAGCAAACGATGGACACGAATCAAGATTATGCGTTTTTGACTTGCAGAAGACGTACATAGACGATGATGAACGCCCGCCATCAGCACTAGCAAAGGACGATTTAAACTGATGGGGCTTATTCAATTGTCTAGCACAATCTTCCCAAGATGGCAACGTATCATAGTCAAGCTGCTCTTCATAACAAGATTTGGTAACATGGTCTACCTTTGCCATGACCATATGAATTATTATTGCACTAGCAGTGTCTTTGTCGTTACCTAACGACGACAACCAAGCATAAAAGCAGACAACGAATCTATGATCGATCTTAAATCTCATGCTAGGTATGTCAAACAATTGCGAAACTGTATCAAAGAATATAAAACATGAGTTGTCATATACTGCTTAGAGACTAGCGAGGGCCTTTGGATAGTTACAATCCGTTGGTTGTGTAATGTTTGCAGGTTGAGAGCCTTATATCATATAGCCATATAATTGTGTTTTGAAACTTTTAAGAAAAGAAGAGCTTCTGCTCTTGATGAGGTACTTTATTGAACTGATTTATGTGTGCTCATGTTGGGATTAGCTAACCCGCGGAAACAATGCTTATATCTACGTATTCTTAATCTTATATATAAAATTCTGCTGTCACACTGTTAGTAACCGAACTCCTCCGAAACAACTTGACCGATTTTAATGAAATTTGGAGGGTATTTTCTGTAGTCTTGGCAATCGGCTAACATCTGTTTTTCGTACCCCTAACCGATAAGTGTTGTACACCGCTAACCTTTTTTTGTATTTCACACTGTTAGTCCCCGAACTCCTCCGAAACTACTTGACCGATTTTGATGAAATTTGGAGGGTATTTTCTGTAGACCTGGCAATCGGCTAACATCTAACCGATAAGGGTTGGCCACCGCTAACATTTCAAGTGCGCTTTCCCAATTTCGAACAAAGCAAGCGCATACTGTCTAAGACAGAGCCTCTCTCAATTTCAATTTCAGACTCTGCATTGTTGTAGTTGTCAACTCAGAATATTATTTGTTGTTGTGCTTGATTACCGAGGATCAACGCGTGGGAGTGAAAAAGAGACAACCAGCTACAATGCCAAGAAAACGCAAAGGGGCCGAGTTGAGCCGTAGTACAGGCAGAAATCGAACCAAGCGCCAGAGAAGAGACCAAAGGACAGAAGAACAGATCCAGGAAGACAATATTAATGCCCGTGATAAGAGTCGAACATCAACAATTATTCCGTTCCAGAATGAATAGACGCAGAACAAGTAACCATCAACGCCTGCAAGTGCATCGAGCATTTGTATCAAATTCATTAACCTCATTGGATTATCCAGGCATGCCACCGCATATTTTAGAACTAAAGGTTGGATCTCCCAATATTTTGCTTCGGAATCTGAGCCCGCCGCGACTGTGCAACGGTACGCGATTAGTTATTTAAAAATTAGTGATAAACGTTATCGAAGCCAGCATTTTAAATGGAAAGTACCGAGGTGAGAAGCTATTGATACCGCGAATCCCTATTGTCCCCACAGATGTGCCATGTCGATTTAAACGAATTCAGTTTCCAATTCGATTGGCATTTGCCATGACAATTAATAAGTCTCAAGGCCAAACGATGTCGATTTGTAGCTTAGATTTGAGCACACCATGTTTTTCACATGGTCAATTATACGTGACACGCTCGCGAGTGGATAAACCCTCCAGTTTGTTTGTCCTAGCTAAAAATGGGCTAACCAAGAATATTGTCCACGCCCTAGCATTAAGAGAATAAATTAGAAGAAATTTAACAAACTATTTGTAGCAGCTGAGCACCCTATCACACTGCAATAAGCATATCTGTTAAATAACAGTAAACATTATACATATGTCGGAGAAAGAGATCTTGGCTGATCTCCTTCCATTATTTTGTAATATTTGTCCAACTCTAAGAGCACAGCAAGTCGCCTGCAAGAAGTTTAGTCGTCTCTCTCTTTTACCAGGTTCTACTCAACTGACCGTTCCACCGCGTGGCGTCGTTTCTTTTCTCTTCGTTCGTTTCTTTTCTCTTCATTCCTCTACAAAGTATTTCATCATATTCATTCTTTTTGCATGTACACTCTCACTTACTAACACATCTGCAGGCGCCATGCTCATTCGAATTGCCATTCAAATGATGCTCTCGTTATATAACAGAATTCACTCCTCTAACACACTGTACTATTTTTCAGTTGAATTCAAACTATAACATTGGTCCGTTACCAGGCTGCGACACGGCCTTCCTGACGATCACACGTCCTCGTGTGCTATAAAACATTTCTTTCTTTAAAGCTCAAATAATTCTTTATTTTAACACATAATTTGAAATTAGTTCGACATAGGCTGTTTCTTTAATTCGTACTGCTTTTGAGCACCGGGAATACTGCTCAACAATATTCTTAGATGTCGTACAAACATTTGACCGAGTCTGCTGGAAGGACTAATGTACAAGATAACAAAGCTGCTTCCACAGAATACCCACAGCAGATATGCCTACAAACTATCAGCTCACAGCCTCTACGTTTGCTGACGATACCGCAATACTTAGCCGATCCAAATGGTCCTATCAAAGGCAACAGAAAACTTGACTGTCATCTTAAAACCGTGAAAAGATGGTTTGCGGCCTGGCGCATTAAGATAAACGAGACCAAAAGCAGACATGTAACATTTATACTGAATAGACAAACCTGCCCACCATGTACCCTAAATAATACATTCATCCCACAATCAGACGTAGTAACATATCTCGGGGT